>AWUE01021598.1:0-18399 GCA_001974825.2 Corchorus olitorius
AGAGAGAGAGAAATCGCGTTAGGTTAGGCGTTTTTGGGTTTCTGATTTAAGTCCCAAACTTTTTATTTTGCATAATTTTTTTTTTATTTTTAACTCCTGAGATTATTATCCACGTGGCTTTTTTTTACTTTAAAAATAGCCACGTGGCTTTTTTTATTGAGCACAAAAACTGTTTACGCGAATCAAACAGCGCGTGTCATAGAATAGCACAGGGCCGTCAGAAATAGGACTGAATTGAGCGATCGCTCAAAGGTTTAGGATCAAATTGGTCAGGTTTAAAGGTTTAGGACCAAATTGAGCGATCGCTCAAAGGTTTAGGACCAAATTGAGCATTTAGCCTTATTAAGTTCATCACTGATGTAGTCAACCTAGCCGATAGCAGAGACGTATTTCTGATTAATGGATTTTCATGGAATATATATGAATTAGTAATAAGACTATTATTCTCTTTTTTCTACTCCCAATTTTGATATATGTATCAATAAAATTCCTTTGTTTCAGCCTGAAAAAAGAGCTTAGCTGTAATAAATCCTACAGAGTTCAAAGAATTATAAATTCCCTTCGAAAAATTATAATTCTACTCTATATTACAAACACAAGAAACAAAATCATCAGTTGAGATTCTTTAATCTTATTCAATTCACTAAAATTAATGAAAGAACTAAAACTTAAACATATTGACATTGACTGTCATGTAGTTCGAACATAGTGATTAAATTGATGCATGTTTCCTCCCAACTTCAACTGCTAGATTGCTTCTACTACTAACTTTGAAATTTCCTTCTCCAAACTGAGATTACAAAATTTGTACTCACCAGTTTGAGGGGTGTTAGAGATAGTTAGTTCAAATAACCTTATTAGTTAATGTAATCTAGTTAGTTGGTTGTTAAGGTTAAGTTAGATGGTAGTTTAGTTCGTTAATTATATGTTACTCAATATAATTTCTCTTTGTATATATACCCTCATTCAATTAATGAAATCATACTTTCTATTTCTTTTATTAAGTTTCTGTCAAAGTCCCTTAAGAACTTTTTTATTTGAAATTAAGTGGAAAGGAGAGATGGTTGGAGCAAACTGTACGGATTTAAAGAGTGTTTTGTGAACCATAGTTGAGTAAGTATATTTCCATAAGAGTATTGATTGAAGATCTTTGTAATTTAGTGTTAAAGTTCTAAGCTATTTTTGAAATCTCTTGCTAGAAAATTGTTGATCAAGTGACTACTGACTAGTGATAATAATCATGATCCATAAAGCAATATTTTCATTTGATTTAAGCAGTAAACGACATGTTGAAATCGTACACAGCCACCCAATAGGGACTCACCCTCCAAACCTAGGTGCACACGCATATCGCATCCGAATTAGTTAGAACAAAGCTCTGACTATCGGGTGGGGAATAAAAAAAGGTAGATTGAAATGTGGACTAATATATAGGAGATGACCAAATGGCAACTAATCCAATTGATGGCTGGCAATTATCTTATCTCTCAACCACATCTAAATGCATGCTCAACCCAACCGAACCCTAGTCATAAAAAAACAAAAGGCCGCCTTATCCACAAAACCAATGGATGAATTTGAAAAAGCCTGAGATGAAATTTGACAAAATTAGGGGTCCTTACAAGCAATTTCCTAGTAAAAACACATAAAAGAAATATGAGACTAACATTCACTCAGCATCAAGATTTTCAATCATGGCTGCGACTTCCTCTTACATGGCTTGCACTAAATTCTCCATGTTGGGTTGGGGCGGAGAGAAAAGAGAGTTGAGCAGAAAAAGAAGGGCTTTTTCAGTTTCAGCTCAACAGCAAGCTGAAGTGGGAGAAGCACAAGAGGCTGCAAAAGTGCAAGAAGAGCAGCAAGAAAAGGTGAATCAACAATCTACTACACAACCAAGGCCGGTTGAACCACAAATAAATGTGGAGAGCAAAAATATGAGCAGAGAATATGGAGGGCAGTGGCTCAGCAGCGTTACGCGCCACGTCAGAATCTTTGCCGCCTACATTGATCCAGAGACCTCTGCTTTTGATCAAACTCAGATGGATAAACTCACCCTTATACTTGATCCTACTGATGAGTTTGTCTGGACTCCTGAAACCTGCAACAAAGTCTACTCTTACTTCCAAGAGCTTGTAGACCACTATGAGGTAATCTTCATTTTTTTTTCCTTTCTTAACTTGCAAGGCTATCGAGAAACTAGCACTTTCATTACTAGTAAATGCATAGCCAAAAATGGAAGAACATGCTTTGCTGCAGGGAGAAATAAGTTAACAGTTTAGCAGAGATGTATATAACCAAATTGATAAGAGTAAACTTGGCTTTCTGAGAAACTGAATCGAGATTTAATATAACCATTTAAGATTCTCAGTTTGAGATGTTTTTGAATCCACTAGTCTCTACTTCCACGTGCATTGCACGTGATACTCGTGTTTAAATTAAATGAAAATTATAATAATAATTGAAATTTATTATACGTAGAGCTGTCAAAATCTGATCCGAAGCCGATAACTCGTCCAATCCGACATAACCCGATTTGACCAAAAAAAGTAAACGACTCAAACCCGTCATATTCAGACACGACAAACCCGTATATGCAGTTTGCTAAACTTCACCAGTAGTTAAAATATTCAAGGTTGATCCAATTGACCTAAATCTAGACCCGAAAAATCCAAAACCTAAATGACCCAAGGTCAAAACTCGAATCCGCCTGACCCAAGACCTAATAGACCTGAACCTAGATGAGCCGAAACCCGAATGACTCGAGAAAATTACCTGACTCATTTGACTTAGAATCAGATTTAAACTACCAATACACACTACAAAAATAGAAAAACAAAGTCAATCACAAAAATTAGATTTTAAATAAATTTTTAACTTAATTTGTTAAAAAAATTTAAATAGTTAATGATTAGCCAACTTATTTTAACTTTTAAACTTGATAATAATACTTTTATTAGCTTATATAATAATTGAAATGGATCCATAACTACCAAAAAAATCTCCAATATTTTAAAAGTAAAATGGTAAAAATAAAATATTTATTAAAAATATTCAATTTAATCGAATAAATATAGAGTTTTTAGTAGAATAATTGTAAAAGTTTATTTCTAAAAATATTGTAAGAGAATATATTTTAAAAATTCTAATATATCTAAGTTTTTTTTAATTAAAATAGTAAAATGATAACAACAAAATAGTTATAAGGATATTAGATTTAATTAAATAAAAATAGAGTTTTTAGTTGAGTAAAACTATAAAAGTATATTTAAAATTTTCTAATACATCTAAGTTTTTTTTAATTAAAATAGTAAAATGGTAAAAATGACATAGTTATAGGAATGTTAGATTTTTTTAATTATACAGCAAGTTTTTATCAAGCAAAAAATTAATTATAAGTCAAATAAAATAATTGCACATTAGGGAAATAATAAAGTTTAATCATAATATATTATTATAAACTATTAAATAGTAAGATGTCAATCATAATAACTTTAGAAATTAAAATGGTAAAAATAAAATAATTATAAAATATTGAATTTAATTAAATGAAAATAGAGTTTTTAGTAGAATAAAACTCTATATTTTGAAAAAAATAGTACAATGGTAAAAATAAAGTAATTATAAAGATATTAAATTTAATTGAATAAAAATAGAATTTTTAGTAGAATAAAACTATAATAGTTAAGTAATGGCATTTAAGAAATATGTTTGAAAAATAAGGATATAATGATCGATTCAGTTAGAAAAATAAGGATATAATAGTCGATTCAAAAGTTTTACAAAACTCGTACTTTTATATATAGTATAGATAAGTAAAGGTTAGATGGATCACTAATAACAGCCTATACTAATATTAAGTATACTTAGTGTTCTGCTTTGAAGAGAAACTCATGTATGATATGCAAGCAGGGTGCACCATTGACAGAGTACACGCTTCGTCTGATTGGTTCAGACATAGAACACTACATCAGAAAGCTACTATATGATGGCCAAATTAAATACAACATGAATGCAAAGGTACTGAACTTTAGCATGGGGAAGCCGCGCGTTCTATTTAACAACGATGATGGTCAGTTTCAAGATGTACAATGATAACATTCTCAGAAAACAGCTTGCAGAAGAGTGCAGAAGGCCCATGTATGAAGTATCAGGTTACAAAACATCACATAATGTTGCTTCACGCACAAAATCCTCGGGAAACCACATCTTTGATCTTTGACAGAAATGTATACAACATTCCTTAATTGGCAAAATCGTCAGGTAAGGTCTATCTATGTGTGGCCAATGATACGGCTGCATCTGTCAAAATTTACTTCATAATATAGAGATATTGTGGTCTTCAGAGAAATCTCTAGTCATCGCAAAGCCTTTAAATATAACGGATCCAACCAAGGCGGAAATGCACCTTCATGAGCAGCATTCTGACAATATATATACAATTATATAGTTTAGAAGGTTTTCTCAAAATATATATATATATATATATATATATATATATATATATAGATAGATAGATAGATAGAAACACCAGTTTATACCATTTGCACCAAGCCATAATGTGATTAATGTAGCTATGACAGTCTCTGATAATATGCATGAATGTAAAATAAGTATGCCAATGCACATTAAAGCCCGTCTTAACATGAAAATGGTTATATCCTCTATTATTTCATCCTAATTACCCGTGCTCTCCTTAGCCTCCTTTAAGTCCAGTATGACACAAAACTGCTCTTCTCCCTGTTGCCAAGTCAACCCTATTTCCCCAACTCAGGCTTTTGCTAGGAAAACATGATACTCTAAAGAGGCCTAGGGGAGGATGCATGAGGAGAAACATGAGAAGATGCACCAATTATGTATAACACTCACCTCCAACCAAAAGAAAAATCCACGTAAGAGATATAAAAGTTTATCTTTGTCATGCTTGACTTCCTCAACTTTCATTCTTAGTTCTGCAGGGTAACAAAATGAACATTAAAGCTACTATCATTAAGTAAATTTCATTTATACCATATGAATTTGGAATAAATAGGGAATATACAGAAAGAAGCAGTAAGAAACTCAGAAACTTCTTAGTAAAAAAAATCTGTGGATCCTAAGTGAGATAATCTAGCAGTATTGGGAAAAAAGGTAGGAACAACCACTCAAATTAAATCACTTCAAAAACAGTCTCTTTCATGAGAGTTCCGTTGAGGAATTGCTAAATAACGGTATTCTAAAAAAGTAATAGGATACTGAAAAGTACAAATTTTTACATTAGTCTTTGCTTGCAAGATTTAATCTTGTAAAGAGAAGATAACATAAAATCATTTCGACACAATAAATTTACATATAACAAATTCTTCAAAATAGTGGCAATAGTATCAGAGACTAGTGTACTTTATCGATATAGTCTTGTTATTGAAGAAATCAGACTTACCTTTGTACCAATCAAGGTATGATTTTCCATCAGTTTCGGTTGCATATGATTTTGGTCCAGAACGTAATTCTATAGTACCCTGCACTGGTTTTCTCATTACTACACCTTTCCAAAGATTGTCAAACTCTGTTTGATCATAAGGCCCTTTAAGACGATTCATAAGCATTTCCCTAAACCGAGACTTGCTGGAATTTTCGTTGAGCCCCCAACTCTCTTCACCAGGCTTTTTTGTCAGCAGCACATAGAACCATAAAAGAACATAAAGAATCAGCAACATACAAAATTCAAAGAAAGAGAAACATAATAGAAAACCCTTTAAAGATGGGGTTAGAACCCTTCTTCTTAGGGATTTGATAATATGTATATCGGCTAGATCTACCTCCTGTCATATTTTACTAAAAGAAATAGAAAACAAGAACAGGAGCAATAACAGAGAGCTGCAAAGAAAAATATATATACCAGTGATTGATAGCATTTAGATGGTACAAATGGTGTATAACCTCCTTCATCAAAAGGAATTTCTTCCGAGATAATCATTTCCGAATCAGAAGAACTATCGTCATCCTTCTGGTGTATACTTTTGAGATCAATTTCATGGCTAAACACCATATTCTTGCCTTGCTTAGCCAGAGAATTTAAGTGCCTATAATTGCTATTCTTCAAAGGTTCTCGACTTGATTTACAAGGCATAGCATCATCCTCGTCCTCATCTTCCTCTTTTATTTCAACCTCATTGACCACATTCTTTCTTCCCTCACTCAGAACATCTCTTATTTTACTCTTACTTCCCTTATCTCCACTCTTCAAAAGCTTGCTCACGGCCTTTGCTTTCCTGCCCTGCTTAGTCAGAGAATTCTGGTGCTCATCACAACTTTTATCTATCATAACACAATTCATCTTCTTCAAAGGTTCTCCGCTAGATTCACAAGGCATAGCATCCTCATCCTCATCTTCGTCTTTCTCCGCTTGCTTTTCCAGAAAGAGCTTCTCAGAACAATCATCCGAGGTATCAGAATTGGTCTCCACTGCCTTTCTTTTCTTCTCTTTCTTAGCCACAATTTTCAAGTGATATCCATAGGTTTCATCCAAATTAACCGAATCATTCTCCTTCGAAGGTTCTCCATTTGATTTACAAGGCGTAGAGTCATCCTCATCCTCATCAACCTCTCTGATCTCATCCACAGCAACCATCCCTTTTCTTCCCTTACTCCGAACATCTCTCACTATACCTTTACTTCCCCCATCTCCAATCTTCGAAACTTTCTTTACTGCTTTTGCTTTCTTTGACAAACCATCCGAACATTCTGGAACCTTAGCCTTCTCACTTTCAAAATCCCTGTTAGAAGTTCTCATTCTTTCCACCTCCTCAGATGGGATTTCAGATGACGATGATTCCCCAATCAGTCCAAGCTTATTGAGATAGATTTCATAATCAGAATCAGCCTCATCAGAAAGTAACCCTTCATCAGTCAAATATTGTATATAATCCGAATCATCATTACCACTCTCTTCCATGTCAAATTCATCACAGTATTCTCTGCTTTCCTTCTCGTTCCCCCCACTATTACTACCACAATGCAACACAATAAACTCTAAATCATCCAAATAATCTCTACCCTCAACTACCCCCATTGTAAACAAAAGAGAAATCTCTTTTTGGTTCACAGCTTTCAACCAAAAAATCGTGCTCTACCTGCATTATTTAAAATAATTAAAAAAATAAATTAAATTAAACCATTCATTGTGCTAACGAAACGAAATAATGAAACTTAATATTTGCAAAAACCAAGAAAAAAAAAAGAAACTTTTTCCTCTTCCGCTCAAGAAAACTGCTATGATTTGAACAATAAGAAGAAGAAAACATGCAAGACCAGATGGTGTAATGCGGCTTAATATACTATCAGTTTTTCTTTCTTTTTTTTTTTCCCACGCTTTCTCGGGAATTAAAACTAAAACGTATAACGGGGTAAATTAGGGCTTACCGGAAAACTGAAAGTTATATCGGACTCCGACGCCGGAATGGTGGTAGTTCTAGGTCTGCTTAGCTGACGTTATGCCTACTGAATTCTGGATTTCTGATACGAATGCTAAACTTTAAAACTCCCCACTCCCCACTCCCCACTCCCCACTGACAGTTGAGTTGAAAAGTCGCGACAATAAATATGGAATTAATACTCTTGGCCCGTCTTTCTGAGGCAAGCCCATTCCAATTTATATTGGGCTCCTTTTCGGCCTAAAGCTTGGGCCTTCTCTACTTACCAAAAAATTACTAAGAATTAATAATAATAATAAAATAAATAAAAGGAAAACACCAAATGCCAGATACTGAACTGTGTGCACTACTTGTTGGAAAAAGGGGTTTATGAGATTTGAGAAGAGCCAAATGTCACTGCTATAACCTAGGGGATTAACAGATATCACTTGTCGGTATGCAATAATAGAGAAAGAACAAACATCATAAACCGTATTTCCTTAATAAGAATACGAGTCTAAATCAATATTAAAGAACAAACACAACAAAGGGTTTTTTTTTTTTCCACAGCACTTTATTGAAAGCAGCATACACATAATAGAGAAAGAACAAATATCATAAACCATATTTCCTGAATAAGAATCGAAGTGTAGATCAATATTAAAGAACAAACACAACAAGGGAGAGTTTTCCCACAACATTTTATTGGAAGTTATACATATTATTATCAATATTAGCAAAAACATTTAAACCATTTTTTTTCCTTATTCCTGCAATTGAGGTCTTAATTTGTGTTGAAGACTATTCATGTAATTAGAATGAAGTAATGTAAGTAACAATCAAAATACATCTTACGCAATCATTGAAGAAATGCAGAATATTGATGATCATGTGGTCTATAACAGATTTGATTCAGACATTCTAACCACTCAAACAATTTTATAATATTTTCTATTAACAAAAGTGCATGATTATTAAGGCGTTAATCAAACCTGTAAGAGTAGCCTTATGCTACAATATTTGCTTCACAAAACATTTCAGACTCCAATTGATTTTTACTACTTTACACCATAAGAAGCAATTTCATATTAGGCTCACATAAAAAACATTTCACTATAATTTCATGTTAGACTCAAATAAAAACATTTCAATCATTAAAGGTTGGGCTTTTCTCTACTTCTAAGTCAGATACTGAACTTATCTTCTAGTTTGTCATCAAGAATTCTAATTGGTTCTTTGAAGAGATTATGGCAATTGGAAATCAGTGACTATTACAAACAAAAAAAGCCCAACAACAGTTAGCAAATCATAAGCAAATATCCAGAAACCAAAAATAGCAAATAAAAAAATTTCTACTACTTAATATTTAGCATTAGAAGTGAAGAAATTCATACCTCGATACTAAAACTTGATATGCCTAAAGATCAAGAAACACGTAGTCTTCCTCAAGTCACGATTCGAAACAGTTTTCACCAATTTACACCCTCAAGAAAAGAATTCTCTTCCAAGTGGACTCTAGAAAATAATTCCAATGTGAAGTTTTCTGCGAAATAACAATAAATAAAACATAGAATTTGGAATTAATAATGATCCAAAAACATTGCCGAGTCTTAATATTCTTATCCATAATTAACGTGCAAGTAGGAATTATTTCTTCCTCAACATCTCTAACCTAGAAAGACCATTCCAACTACACAACATTTATCGAATAAACAACAAAAGGAGTTAAAATTATTACACCATTCCAATTGAGGAAGTAATAGCTTCACGATCAATTAAATAAATGATATAAAAAGAAGTATATGTGGGTTTTCTTAACCTGTCATTTGTTCACTCAGTGGCTGATTTCCTAGGAGTAGTAGTTGAACATTTCCTGCATATCTTCATACCTATATGATCATATTTCCCTCTCATAATGAAAACGCATTCAGTAAATCCATTTTTCAACAGGTTTTCACTCTGTACTATAATATATTCAGTTACTCAAATGCCTTGTTTACTTCATATTTGAAACCTGTTTGAAAATGATAGAGATAAATTAATTAAGTTGCTTGCAAACTCAATTCTATATGGAGACTCAATTCATAATTAAATATTTCTTGCAGACTTAGTTCTTTTTTGTTAAATTCTACTCTAACTAAATTGTGAAGTCTAAACAAATATTGACTTTAACTTATAAATTATTTAGAAATTGGCATTTGTATGGCTAAGGATTAAATTAATTGAAATCTAGAAATTTGGGTCAAATTGAAGGAAATGAAAGTTGTGGAGGGAAATGTAATTTTGCCATTTGAATTATATGAGACCCAATTAACTTTTTCTCTTCTTCCTCACTGTGTTATTTGGCTCAAATTTTTCTCTCTCTAGCCGAACAAATCCCTCTCCCTCTCTCTAAAACCTCTACCTCAAATTCTTAACAAATTAAACATGCAAGTTAAGAAGATGAAACTACATTCCAAGCTTTTCCTCTTGGTTAGAGCTGGCAAAATGAACCCGAAACCCGCCCGAGCCTGAATCCGAAATTACCCGAACTCGAGGCAGCCCGAACCCGAAAAAATTTGAATTCAATAATTATTTATAAAATAAAAGCATTTTTGCATATTATTTAGAAAAATCACATTTCCTTTTAATATTAAATAAAACTATTATATATATAAATATAATAAAATTTATATGCTAATGATCACAATTCAATGATTCATTAATCAATAGAAAAATAAAAAAAGTATTAAACTACTAAATATTTTTAGATAACTTAGGAAAAGACTAAAAAGTCTGAACAAATAAAGAAAGAGGTTTACTAATAAAAAACAGAGAGTCTACAAAAGAGATTTACAAATAAAAACAATTACATTTGTGAACTACAGGCTTTCAGAAGTCAAGAGCTAGTCACAATAAAAGTCTTGATCTTAGAGAATTCTTCTCCTGCAATGGAAATCAACACAAAGTATTTATTAGAGTTATATATTTGTAACAAATATAATAATGTCAAAGAATAAAATAATAAAATATAACTTACATGGACACTGAGATCTTTTTTTTTATTTGATTCGCTTAATTTTTCTCCCCAAATTATCTTTAGTCTTTACTTCCTCTGCAACAATATAATAATACATCATTAAGAAATGACAAAAAAAATTATTTGATTAAAATGATATATAAAGTATTAGGTCATATCCTCATATCCATATAACCAATTTCGAGTGGTAATCGATACTTCCGCATTTGTAGTCCTTAGACTACTTCTTCATTTGGTGATAACTCTACCACCCATACTGAATGTCGATTCTGAAGCAACTGTGGTAATAGGGATACTTAAGATATCCCTTGCCATGCGGGAGAGAGTAGGATATCGAAACTCATTTTTCTTCCAAAAATCAAGAACATCAAGTTACAACTCATAGTCCTCTCTGTTTTCTTCCAAATATAATTCCAACTCCGATTTATTTGAGTTAGATTGACCACCAAAATTTCGGAAACCCTACATTAAGAAAATGAAAAAAAGTCAATTCCTGAATAAGAATGTTGGTTAAAAAAAACAAATATCAAATTTCTAATTAAAGATTAGACAAATATTATTACCGCAAGATCCGAATTGATTGTCCTCTGAACACCTTGTTGAACTTGAGGATTAGTGACAGATGAGTGTACCATGTTGCCACGTTGAAGTTTGTACTCTTCAAAAAGTTTTTTCATTTGTTCAAGAATAAGTTGTGACCTATTCTTATATTGTGAACCCAATTGTGGCAACAAGTATTGAAGAAGTTGCAACTTAAATCGAGGATCAAGTATGCAAGCAAATGATAGCACCATAGAATGTTCTTCCCAATACTTTGAAACTTGTTTTTCATGTTTAGTGCCATTTCTCTAAGAATACCATCTGTCGACAAAAGCTCCTTCTCAATATTCTTTTGAATGATGAACACATTCTCAAAATACAAGTTTACAGTAGGATAGTCAGATCCAAAAAAGAACACGGTTATATCATAAAAAGGCTTCAAAAATTGGAAGATATGTTCAATCCAAGGAAATTCATAATCTGCCATTCATTCAAGAGCAAAAACCTCATCTATCCTTGACAAAACCTCAAAAGCAGAGCGGTAGTACATAAACCTCTCAATCGTCAAGTAAGTAGAGTTCCATCTAGTTGGCAAATCTAACCACAATCCTTTAGAATACTCCAATCCAGCTTGAGCCACACACTCATGAAACATAATTTTCCTCCCTTCAGAACCCTCAACATATTTCACACATTCTCTTATTTTCAGCAAGCCTTCTTTAATGACTTCTAAACCACTTTGAACAATAAGATTAAAAATATGAGCACAACACCTAACATGAAAATATTTACCATGACCTACCAAAGCATCATTTTTATCAAGTTGAAAACGCAATAATTCTTGAATATTGTTCATGTTAGATGCATTATCCAAAGTAATACTGCAAATCTTTTTCTTAATTCCCCATTCCCTCAACAAACCATAAATAGTGTTATATAAGTAAGTTGCACTATGTGGTGGAGGGACATGAAAGAAATAAAAATCTTGAAACATAACTTCCAATCATCATTGACATAATGTGCAGTCAAACAAAGATATCCATTAGATGTGCAAGATGACCACATATCACAAGTCAAAGATATCTTACTTGAAACTTTCCCCAAAATAGATTTATGTTCCTCCTTCATCTCCAAATGCATTTTCAAGCAATCACCCTTACATGCGTTTGAAATTGGTTTGAAATCTTTATTCAAATAGCAACATAATTCTCTAACTTTTCTATGTTCAACCCATTGAAACGGATATCCATGCTCAATCACACATTCAGCTAGCATTCGCCTAACAACATTGACATCTATCCCGTAATCTGATTCCCTTACTTCTCCCAAATTAGCAGGGCGTTTTTTACATGTGTTTAAGTGGCGGTTTAAAGCACTTGTACCTGACTGAGATTCCGCAATTAGAGTTGTACCAAAATGAATACATCTGGCTCTAGGTTTTCCTCCTCCAATCAGCCTCATCTCTTCTGCAGTAAGCATGGTAAACTCATCCCAAGCTGGTGACCATTTTTTACTTGAACTACTTTGAGGAGTGTCGAAACGTTCGGGTCCGGGGAACCCTGCCGAAACGACTTGGAAAAGGAGTCGCCACTAATCTTTTTCTAAGGTGTGATTAGCCACCTATCCGTGTTATTAGACCTAATGTTACCCGATGCTTGGCTAGGGTTACACTAAACCATATAACGTCTACTTAACTAGAGATTCTATGGGTTCGGGAATCAGTTACGCTTGGGGAAGGATTAGCACCCCCGAGACGCCCGTCAAACGACGGTACCTCTAGTCTAGACTAAATCTAATGGGTTTAATACTAAATGGTTGCTCTGAATCTTGATTATTAGGAGTAAAGGGTTATAAGAGAAAATAAAATCATTTTTTTGAAACCAATGTCGAGAATTCGAGGAATATAATCGAACATCGTCGATTAATTCTGCACGATTCTCTTTCACTGTTTGTTCTCTTGTTGGTCCTTTTCTCTTCGAAAAGGAAATTTTGAAAATGCTGTGTCAAAATTTTTTTATTTATGTTCTTAAAGTCTTTTATTTTGTTTTGAAAGCTTCCATTTTAGTCTTCCTAAAAATGGTGTGAAAATCTTCTTTTCTTACTGTTTTGGAAAACTTTTTCCATCTTCTATTGATAAACCAAGTCTGATTTGAATTTGAAAACCTCTATTTAAATCTTAAAAGCTCTTGATTACAAATTTTAATTTTCTTTTAAAAACTGAATAAGAGAACATCAATTTTTTAAAAATGTTTTTGAAAATAATCTTTTTTGTATTTTCTGAATAGTACTTAATTCCTAAAGGGAATAAAATGAATGCAGATGATGCATGAACTGGTATATTTTAGTTTGATCAGTAAACAACGGTATACTTGAAATTAACCCGAGACCCTTCCCACGCATTATGGGGGTATCTTGAGGATGATCCAATCTCGGAGCGGGAACCAAGAATTCGTACCCGAGTACATTTACTTGGGACCTACCCATCATCGTAAAAGACCGTTGTTTACCAATTCTTATTTAGCTAACTCGCATGAATGACAAGTAAAATGTATGAAAGATCGTTTTTAATTGCATGCATTAATACAAATCTACCCGAAATCAATTCCATAAACCCTTCCCATACATTATGGGGGTATTTATGGAAAAGATTGGTCTAAAAGGGGCTCCCAGAAGTTCGTACCCGAGTACATTTATCTGAAAGACCCTTTATCTTAGCAAAAGACGAATATTAATACATTTCAATAGCAAGGTGATGTATGATGCATGTATATGGTAAAATTCTACTTCTACTAATTACTAATTATTAGAAACCAAGGCTTAATTAAGCCAACAACAAATCACTTAAAAGAAAGTAAAAGCCTAGGAGGTCAACTCGGACAAACTGGAGACTTTTTCTACACACTAAAGAAAACGATCAGTGAAGTTTAGGAAACAAACAACACAATTTACACCTCAACAATGCAAGTCAAGAATCAAAATTCACTAAGTAGCAACCTTAACTCTAAAGTAGGATCTAAGATAATCATGGAGATAATTCAAACCTTAAGCAAACAAGCATGCCATTCATGAGCCACATTGGAGTTCAATGAGAATCATCTTAAAGAAAACTAGCTCTTAATCCCAAAATCTCAATTTTCAATTTAGAATTAATTCCCAAGAATTTGCCAATTTCCTCTCAAATTAATCTCAATTTGAGAAACTAGGTCTTTAACTCCAAGTTTAATTTCCTTAAAATTAAAATTAGCCCAAAGTGTCTTAACATATCATCTTCAAGCCAATTTTAATTTAAGAAAATCTTCACTTTAAATTAAGACCCCATTTCCGAATCAAGATTAGCTTAATTGGAAATTGAAAGCTAGAATCCAATATTCATTTAGCTCTTAAGAATTAGTTACTACAAATGAATAAATCTCACTTAACTTGTTTAAAAACTCAACTTGCAAACAAAATCTTTATCAAAAGCTCCCATCTTCAAATCAAAATTAATTCCTTAATTAAATTCCCATTTCAAATTGGAAACAAGCATTTCTAATCATAGATATCCAATTCCAAATCAAAGGCAATTCAATCAAAGGCTTATCAAGCTTAACTAGCATAAAGATCAATTTCAAGTTGGTTTGAACATAAAAAAAAAAAAATCCAAGCTTTAACATTAGATTACTTAAATCAACCAAAAGACACAACCTTTAAACTATATGTATCTAAAAATCATGCATTTACAAATCAAAATAGCAAACATATTAAATGACATCAACCAATCAAATCAAAACCTAATTTTTAGGCTAAAGGGCCTAATCTTAAACAATTCATGACCAAATAATTTAAGCTCAACTTCTAATCCAATCACTAAGACCAACTCATTTAACAACACATTCAAGATTTAATCTTGGAAATTAAAAGCTAGGATTTTTATTTAGATCTAACTTGGAAGAGACTATTTAACCAAAGAAAAATCTTTAAATTTAGCACCTTTGCAAGAAAAAGATTTAAGCAAGTCTTCAATTGAAAAGAAAATCACATAATAGGACCAAATTGCATCAAACAAGCAGCATCAGTCTCAAATCACAACAATTGGAAAAAGAAATGACGAAATTGAAAGAAATTGAGAGTGCCTTACCCCAAAACGACGTCGTTTGGGGAATTAAGGGTTTATAACCTTATCTCTTTCTTCCCCGCGCCTCTCTCCTTCTTCTTCCTCCTCTCCTCTTCTTCTTCCTCTCCTCGACGCCGCCTATCCCTTTCGAAAACCCTAGCTCTCCCTTGTTAGCCCTTCGTAGTCCGTTGAACACCCTAGCCACTGGATCTCTGCAACTCACGAGCCCAGCGTTCTCATCGCTCCCTTTTATGGCGATTCTTCTCTTCCCCTTTCTTACTTCGTTTTTTTTCTACCTTTAAACCCGATGAACCCTAACCGATGCTCTGCAACGCTCGCGATCAAACCTTCAAAACCATCAATCCAGCCATGATCGACACCCGAATCGCAAAACCAAGGACTCGAGCATTGTGTCTCGGGTATGGCCCTTTTTGAGAGAAAATTTTCGATTTTTATGCTTGGGTGTGAAGAGTGTTTCGAGAGAGGGGGAAGATTTGATTTAGGGAGTTTTTTTTTTGTGTTAATTTCCTCTGGAAAAAAAATCTCAAGGGAGAGAGCTTTTTTCTGTTATTTGATGATGTGTGTCGGTTCTTGGTAGGAAAAAAAAAGAAAAAAAATGGGAATCAGTGAGTGGTTTAGTGTATGAGTTGAGAGGGTGAGAGCGTTTTTCTGCAGAGACCGTGTATGGGAAAGGTCCTTTCAAGTTTTTTAGTCTGAGAGTCCAAAAGAAAATGAATCTCTAGAACCAACTGAATCCTCCTCGTTCAATGAATCCCCCCTGGTCTCGGAAATTTGGTTGCTAGCTAGACCAACATCCAACTACTGGTGAGTTGTCCTACCTTCTCTATCCTTTCTGGTAATTCTCTCTTATCCTCCCTTTCCTTTTCATTCGCTAACTGCTTTTGTCTGCTTGCACAGGTCATGATCAGGATAAGGGAAAGGGGAGACTTGTAGCATCAACGTGGAAGGCCAAGTAGTTTTTTTATTGCCATTTTATTTTTACTAAGTAACCAACCTGAAGAATTTTGGCTCTTCGTCCTGTTGTGTAATCTATTGGGAAGTAATTTACTGCTGGAATCTTGTTTAGCCATCGTGCCCTTTTGATCAAATGTTCCAGTTTTGGCCTCAAATGTGTACCTATACTATTGTATGTACTGTTTAATATGCTTGGTATTTGGTTTGCTGACTTGTTGACTTCAATCCTATACTCTTGATGAATTGCACACATTTATGCCTTTGCAAAATGCTTTGTTAATTCTGTTTTGCTTGCCTCTGATATGTTGAATTTGTGCACTTGACCTTGTTGGTTTTGATCATGTAATTATGCTCTGTTGACCTTTACCTTGTGTTTTGAGTCCTATGATGTCACAACCACTTGATTTGTCCTTTGTCAATCATTATTTGGTCTGCCTTCACTTTCACATTTGCACTGCCTTGTGTCTATCTTTGCCATTGATGTCTTCCTCTGAATTGCATGGCTCTTACTGAACTGTTTACCTTGCTTGTTCATTAACCATTTTGAGCTGTTGTGACTTTACTTGCTCGAACTTGGTTGTTGAAAGGCTGAATTGCCATTTCTTCCGATATTAACTTTGTGGTGGGCTATCTCCTGCATTGTTGCCCTTAAATGCATCCTGAGTTGTCTTGCACCTGCACACCTTCACCTGTTGCATTTGGTCATTCTTATGCTTGGCTTTGCTACATTTTGAAAACTTCTATTTAGCTAAATTGTTTGCTTGCTTGGTGGCATGTGGTTGCTAAGATGGAACTTTTTGGGGCATTCAAATGCTGGACTTATGACTGTTTGAATAAACTGAGGCCCTGCATTTGGTCTTTCTTATGCTTGATGAATTGTTGGCTGCATCACTACATGTTGTTGACCTTATTTGGGTCCAAGGCATGCTACTGGATGTATGCATAATATCATTTAGAGAAATCTCTATTCTTGTGCATACATAGGCACTGAATTCAGTCTCTATGTGCTGTCATGCATTTGACCCTTATTTTTGCATTTTTCTGCAGTTCCTTATGTCAATTACTAATGCATTTGCTCTTGTTTTTTACGGCCTTTGATACGAATCTAGTTGTTTTAAGATTCAAATCCACCCTTGTGACTCGCCAAGAATCAACTTGAACAACTTTCAACTTCTAGATGTGTATGTCGACAATCTCACCCAAACAATCTTCTTCTTTCGTCGGCCTTAGACCTCCAATTAGACCTGCAATTGAACACCTAAGATCACAAGATTCACAAGCAATCACGTATCACAACTTAATTGTTTGCTAGGACTCTACAAGATTGAAGAACCCTAAGTTTTGCTCAAACTAGAACAAAGAAGCTAAGATAATCAATTTGGGTAAAAACCTCAATTTTATTAATCAACTCAACTTATGTTTACAAGAGGGGTTGGTGCCTTTATATAGGCAAGAAGGGGGTGGCGGCTCTGATCTAAATCCTAAGCCTTAAGGGTAAAGGAAAAGGCTAGGAAGGAGCTAGGAAAGATCCTACTCCTTATTCTACTAGGAAAAGGAAAATAACAAGTCCTATTAAAACAAGGATTGGACTTAGTCAAACAAGACCCAACCCAATGTCATCTAAACTAAATAAATAGCTAATTAAAATAGAATAAAGCCCACAATGGCCAAATTACAACTCCAACGGCCTAATACTCATCGATTTCAAGTAGAGTACATAACTTGGAATCGATGGGAATATTCTTTTGGTGATGATCTCCAATGGGCTTCAAATGATCTCCAATGGCCTTGAACTCGTCAAGATGAACTCTAATGAGGCCCAATAATGCTTCCTTGAACCTTTTAGCTCTTGCTCTTGTCATTGGGCCTAATGGCATCTTCAATGGATCAAATGGCATCTTAGACAATTCCAATGAGCTTGAAACCTTCTCCAATGAGCTTGGAACCTTCTCCAATGAGCTTGGAACTTGCTCCAATAATCTCCTAGCATCTTCAAGACCATGATGAGTCCTTGGCGCATCAGCCTTGTTGGCATCTCAAGGTTGAGACTGGATCTCACACCTTGTGTTCAATATGGCCAATAGTAACCTCTTTTCCCAAGCACATTATTCTGCCCTTTCTTGCTCCTTTAGTATGTACATTAATCCATAATGTACATGCTTTCAGAGCATGGGGAACATTTCTTTTTCCTTTGTGTTTGATTCTGCAGGTCATGAACTCCTCCTTTTGAGGTCAGTGTCTCTGGAAGATAGGGGCTGGAATCAAGGCAAGAAAACACCTCAAACGAGCTAAGATCATGCAACAATGTGTTTTGTTTTTTTGTTTTTTTGTTTTTTTGTTTTTTTTGCTTCTTGTAAAAAAGGAATGCAACAATTCCTAAATTT
>AWUE01021600.1:0-53900 GCA_001974825.2 Corchorus olitorius
AACTCTAATGAGGCCCAATAATGCTTCCTTGAACCTTTTAGCTCTTGCTCTTGTCATTGGGCCTAATGGCATCTTCAATGGATCAAATGGCATCTTAGACAATTCCAATGAGCTTGAACCTTCTCCAATGAGCTTGGAACCTTCTCCAATGAGCTTGGAACTTGCTCCAATAATCTCCTAGCATCTTCAAGACCATGATGAGTCCTTGGCGCATCAGCCTTGTTGGCATCTCAAGGTTGAGACTGGATCTCACACCTTGTGTTCAATATGGCCAATAGTAACCTCTTTTCCCAAGCACATTATTCTGCCCTTTCTTGCTCCTTTAGTATGTACATTAATCCATAATGTACATGCTTTCAGAGCATGGGGAACATTTCTTTTTCCTTTGTGTTTGATTCTGCAGGTCATGAACTCCTCCTTTTGAGGTCAGTGTCTCTGGAAGATAGGGGCTGGAATCAAGGCAAGAAAACACCTCAAACGAGCTAAGATCATGCAACAATGTGTTTTGTTTTTTTTGTTTTTTTGTTTTTTTGTTTTTTTTTTGCTTCTTGTAAAAAAGGAATGCAACAATTCCTAAATTTCTTATAATGTATGAGCCAAAGTAATAATAAAATCTCTTTTTTTTTTTCAATTTTTCCAAATTTTGCTTTATGGATGCAATCACACACACACACACACACACACACACACACACACACATACATATATATGCAATGCTAAGATCCAAAACAGAATGCATAATGGTTAACCAACCTACTAATTGAAGACAAACATGGGTTATGCAAATGCCTTTTAAAAATGGACCATACTTATATGCTAAGTGCAACTAATAAAGAACATTTGCTATTTTCTTATAAATGTCAACTAATGTTAAATTGATGGAGGATTGCTAAATAAACTACACTAATAGGTGACCATAATACTTCCTATGTAAATTAAAAAATAAAATTGACTTAAGAACTAACAGGCAACACTACTAAATGAAGTTAAGCCCTAAAATGTATAAAAATGCCAAAGGTACACAATAAAATATTTTTGGTTTTTTTTCAAATGCCATCTAAATTACTGAAAGATGAATTAGCTAATCTAAATTAAAAATGTACTTGAAATGACTAAAATGCCCTTGGATGTGCAAATGACCAAAATGCCCCTGGACGACCTTAATGCCAAATAAGAAGTAAATTAATTTAAACAAAAGGATACAAGACAAAAATGGGTGTCTACAAGGAGTATTGATGGTAGAGGATGCCATATTTTGATTATAATCTTCTTGACTACTCGGAATACTCACTGATGGAATTTGAGCTGTCATTTTTTGGAACTAAATAAAAAAAAGAGTAAAGATTGGGAGATTATTTTACGAAACTGAAAATATAAAGGAAGGGTTCTTGGTGGAAAATTGGGGCTTTAAGATTGGGAGATTATTTTACAAAACTGAACGGTGGAATAGTGGAGTTTGGTGAGGGGAACAACATAGTAGAAACTCGCAGCTTTCCAACGGCCGGACTTAGAGATCGGCAGCCGAGAATTTTGGTTCGAGTAGAGCTTAGATTGGGATGTTAGGGGCTGTCTTGGTGAGAACTAAGACCAGATTCAGTACGGGTGGTGGAAAACCAGTTGGTTTGCAAAACTTGGGGCTGAAAGAGGTGGTTTCCAGTGGTAGCACGGTGGCATGCGGCGGTCCGTATGGTGGTGATAGTGGCAAGGTGGTGCTATGTTTGTGAAAAAAGAAAGAAGGAAAAGATGAAAAAAGAAACAAAAAAGGAAAAATAAAAGAAGAACCCGCACCCCACTATCCCCACGTGCTCTGTTTGTGATTTGAATAATTGGATTAGTTTCATTTTTCTTTTTAGTAAAATCCCTTATTTAGTTCCCTTGTTTATTGCATGTTCATTTCAGTCCCTGATTAATGAATAAGTTAAAATTTTCGTTCAATTAGGTGCTGGTAAATTTAGAATTAGTTCAATTTAGTCCCTCAGTTTCATAATTGAATTAAATTAGATGTTGATTTTCATTTTTCAATAAATGGTAAGAAATAGATTTTAATTTGTGAAATTAGAATTAATTAGACTTTAGTAATTAGATTTAGAATAATTTTCATATGCATCCATGTTTAGTTTGTTGTTAGATATTAATTGCCATTGATGAGATTTAATGAAATGGATTCCCGATCTTAGCAGTTTGTTGTTAAATACTAGTATACTACGATCTTTTGTCATTAATTACTTCGTTAGTAATTTTTAACAATTATTCAAAATCGGACTCTAACTATCGAATATTCGAATCGAAAATGAAAACGAACCCGAGCCCGAACCCGGCCCAAGCCTAACCCGAGACCGAACCTGAAAATACCCAAACCCGACTGAACCCGAAAATACCCGAACCCGAACCCGCCCAATTGCCAGTTCTACTCTTGGTATAATTAGATTAGTAGTTCATGGTATTTATGTTGGGTTTCTAAGCAAAGGTAAGAGAAGTCAAATCCTTTTCAAATTTCGTGTTTGGAGTTGTTTTGAGAATGATTATTAATTTAGTTTATGTTTGGGAGGTGGAAGCAAGGATTTTGAAAGTATAAAAGAGCACTTGGAGGAGTAAGGAGTTAAAACTTTGGATTTTTGGTAAGTTGGTTTAAAGCTTTATGAATTTGATGATGCCATGTTATGTTCTTGGTATTAATTGATGACAAGTCATATTAGCCTGTGCTAGCGCTACGGGCATTCTTTGTTTTAGAGTGGTGTTTGATTAACTAATTGAATAAGAATATTGATATAATCAATTATATAAGGTCTACGGACATTCTTTGTTCTAGAGTGGTACTTGATTAATTGATTGAATTATATAAGGTTGTAGTAAAAATGCAATTTAAATGGATTAGTTTTAATGTTGTGTCTTGTTATTGCCATAAATTTTTGCAACCTAACTTTTTAGACATGTAAAACTAAGAAGGTGAAAGAACATGCTTTTATTTGTAAGTTTTAGGAAGTGCAAAGATGTAATAGAATATGGTGATAATTGGATAATAATAGACACATTGAAGAAAATGTGGTTTAATTAAGAAGGGAAAAACATTGAAAGGTCCATGTGAAAAGATGGGGAAGGAGAAGAAAAAGGAAAGAAATGTGAAGGTGAAAACAGAGGGGAGTAATGAACTGTTTGATTTTTGGCAAACCTGAAGATTGATCAGTACTGAAGAGTTGAAAGGAAGTAGCAGCTGAGTTGGTGAGAGGAAAAAATAAAAGGGGGGAGAAACATTAATTAAAAGCAATTAAGGAAGGGAAATGAGTAATTACAAAAAAGGGTAGCAGGAAAAGGAAGGTGGAAACTCATAGAGGGGCTTTTTAGTCATCCGAAAAGTGAGAAAAGACCAAAAAAAGCCAAAAGGTGGCACCATATTAATCCTCAATTTGGCCTTTTAGTAATTTCCCTGGTAACTAAAAATAATATATAGTATATATTTGAAGATCGGTTCATATTGGGTTTGTTAATAAAGTTGTTTGGAAGTGTTTTAGAGTGAAGAAATGGTGAAAATATGTTGAAAATTTGGCTTAAAAAGACATAAAAGGGGGGCTGTTGTCTTGGCCGGAATCTGGACAACTATTTCGGTGGACGGCCGGCCTTGCTAGAAAGCAGGCCCGGCCGGCGGGCTGCGCGGCATCTGGGCTTGCGCGTGGCCCAAGCCTGCGCGGCATCTGGGCCTGAACGGTGATAATTGGATAATAATAAACGCATTGAAGAAAAGGTGGTTTAATTAAGAAGGGAAAAACATTGAACGGTCCATGTGAAAAGATGGGGAAGGAGAAGAAAAAGGAAAGAAATGTGAAGGTGAAAACAGAGGGGAGTAATGAACTGTTTGATTTTTGGCAAACCTGAAGATTGATCAGTACTGAGGAGTTGAAAGGAAGTAGCAGCTGAGTTGGTGAGAGGAAAAAATAAAAGGGGGGAGAAACATTAATTAAAAGCAATTAAGGAAGGGAAATGAGTAATTACAAAAAAGGGTAGCAGGAAAAGGAAGGTGGAAACTCATAGAGGGGCTTTTTAGTCATCCGAAAAGTGAGAAAAGACCAAAAAAAGCCAAAAGGTGGCACCATATTAATCCTCAATTTGGCCTTTTAGTACTTTCCCTGGTAACTAAAAATAATATATAGCATATATTTGAAGATTGGTTCATATTGGGTTTGTGAATAAAGTTGTTTGGAAGTGTTTTAGAGTGAAGAAATGGTGAAAATATGTTGAAAATTTGGCTTAAAAAGACATAAAAGGGGGGCTGTTGTCTTGGCCGGAATCTGGACAGCTATTTCGGTGGACGGCCGGCCTTGCTAGAAAGTAGGCCCAAGCCGTTGGTCCTTAGCCCAAATGGGTTAGGCCCAGCGGGAAAGAAGAAAAGAAAAAAAAAGAAAAAAGGGAAAAAGAAAAGAAAAGAAAAGAAAAGAAAAGAAAAAGGAAAAAGGGAAACAAGAAAAGTAAAGGAAAGAAAAAAATGAAAAAAGAGGAAATAGGAAAATAACAATAAGAAAATTAAGGATTAATTTGGAAATAAATATTTGGGTCTAAAAATTGGAAAGTGGAATTACTATTTTACCCTTTGAGTGGTAAATTTCTACTTTATTTTTAGTAAAATGTGTACTAATATATCCTGTTGAGCCGCGATTTCGAATCCAACTGACTAGGGTTAACAAATATAATACGTAAAGAATGTCGTCGTACTCTAAGAGAGTAAAGTTATCGAAATACCCTCGATAGGTATAATTACCCCCAACCCTTGTTAGGATGATACAAGTAATTAGCTTTCTAGATCACACTTTCGGAATTGGAAAGATACCATAGTGATCTTTTTTGGTTAAAGTTATCATGCTACTCTTGATTGGTCTAAATTACCATTGTGCCCCTTAATAGTCAAATTTACGCAATTACCCTCAAGGGTGGAAATGAGAGAATTTGAGTTTGTTATTCACACCAATAAATTCGTATGTACGTTGTGAAACTTATAATAAGTGAAAATAACCATTTTACCCTCGAACGAGTAAAATTATAACTTTGCCCTTAGAAAAGGATTTGGCTTATCTGAACTTGATAATTGAACATGTAAGGTTAGAGGATCACCGTAATAGCCTAGTATGTGAAAATTACGTATTTGTCCCTAATCGGGTAAAATTATAGTTTTGCCCCTAAAGTCATGGTACGATCAAATGAAATCTAGGAAGTGTATTCTGAATCTGAAACTCGTATTAGAACCCTATATGACATAAATTGCCGCGTTAAACTCCTCGATATTAACCCGTGGGTCTGGGTTATGTGCTTCTCGTTATTTATTTTATTTTATGTGACTGATTTCATTTATTATTCGAGTTTTGATTGATTGTGTTGGTTTTACTTTGGTTTATGACTTGATCTATGATTTTGATATTATTGGTTTTCTTGTGTTTGGTGCACTTCTCAATCAGATGGCCGAAGCACTGATCGAGACACCAGTTAAGCTCACCGTGAATTCACTTTAAGGGTATACGAGTCCCTTAAATTGTGAGTGGGCTATTCTCAATGGTCTCCGTTGAGGAAATGTTTTATTACAGTTTTACATAAATGATTTATAAAATGTTTTGATAAATGTTTTGGGTGCATAAGTAACCTGATTTGTTTTAAAGAACTTGTTCAAGCATATGGGAACTTATGGATGTAGATCCAGGAGTACGCATGACTTGTTGGTGGAGCGTCTCGGACGCAACCCAGCGTTTGTGTGTTTGTTTTAACGGACCATGACTCTCATTTTAATTCCACATGGTTCGTAGCTCCAGGCCCGACACGTTATATTTAATTATCTACCGGTTCGACGTGTGCATGGGAGAGCTAAATTGGGTGTGCTGCGGCCACCATGCAGTACCAGACCCAAGCTAACGTCAGGGGAATGGGCTTGTTTGGAAAAATAAGAAAAATGATGTTTTTACTAATTATTTGATGATCATGAAAATGCCCCTGACGGTTCCGGAGGTTAACTCGGGCCAAGGTCACTCTGGATAGGTTTTATTGGCAGCCCATTTATTTATTATGAAAATGATAAATGATTTCTTATACTTGTTTTATTGCTAACCATGATTTTATAACTTGGTATTCTTACCTGTTTTGGTTGTGAGTGCACCCCACCCTCTTCTGGTCCTCTTTTGAGGGTGGCTCACTCACGGAGTACATTCGTGTACTCACCCCTCAAATTCTTGCTATGGTTTTAGGGTAGTTAGGACTGAGCGCATTCGTGGATGGTCGAGTCGGTGGCGTAGGCTGTTTTCACTGCTCTTAGAGGTACTTCTCACTACATGACGAGTCCCATTGGCATTGTCTCTGTTCATTGTCTTTCCTCGTGCCTTGTTCCTTGTTTACTAACTCACTATTTGAATTTGATTTGGTTTTCAATTTATTAGAACACTTATATTATTTCGGTTTTTGACGATTCCGTTTTTACTCTGATTTGTAAACTTGAGTATTTCAAATTATTCTATATTCCGGTTTTTATTATTTTCGATCTGGTAGCAACGCTTCGCGATACTTTGGATACGTGTGACGTGCGGCACGTAGTTCAAGGAGACGCGGCGGTTGTTCACGTTTGACTTCTGGGTCAGGGCATGAATATTGCAGTTTTATAAAATAATAGTCTTATAGTTTCTGTAATAGTTTTAAGGGTTCTAATTTAGTGGACCGAAATAGTGGATAAACAATACACTCAGCTAGCTTTCAAATCAGGAAAAACTAATAATCTAAGAGAAATCAAAATGTATGCAGTCCTTGGGAGGGAAAATTCTCTTAAATTCCACAATATTGAAGAACTATCAATATCAGAGAAAATTTCATTCAATCAAAAACTATTCGACACCATTGATATCATACCTGCACTACAAGAAAACTGCCATTTACCAACGGACGAAAAACCGTTTGTACAAGTGGAAAATCCGTTGGTATAGGTCCAAAATGGCTATACCGACGGTCAAAAGAGCTATTCCGACAAAATATACACCGTTGGTATATCCCTCGTTGGTATAGCTCTATACCAACGGATTTGGGCACCGCCGGAATAGGTTATGGACCTTTTCCAACGGCCTAGGTGCGGTGCTAATTAAGTTGCTGTCAGTATATCTCCCATCACCCATTTTCTATGTTGACAGCTGGACCAACGGTCACAGGGGTTGGTATTTATTTATACCAACGGTACCCGTAGGTAAATCACATTTACAATATTTATGATTTTCGTAAAATTAAAAAATTATTCCGTTGGTATAGCTATATTAAAACCGTTGGTATAGACTTCTTCCATGAGTTTGTCTGTTGGTATAAAGGTGACTAAACTGTTGGTAGAACCACTAAGCATGAGCTTTTCCATTTGTATAAGCATATTAAAGCCGTTGGTATAGGTACATTAAGGCTGTTGGTAAAGGCTATCGTCATGTGTATTTCCGTTGGTATAGTGTTATTGAAGCCATTGGTAGAAGAATTCTATTTTTTATGTAAATTTTAATACTAATTATTTAATACAATTCATTTATTAATAAATAAATCTACATCATATAACCAAAAGTAAGAACACCTTATATAAAAGTGTAGAATGCTTATTTGCATTAATTAAAAGTAAAGTATACAATACAAATTGTTGATCAAATCCACATGAAATATTCATTAAAATTATCATAGCACCCTAAATCTAGAAAGTCAGACTTAACAAAGTACTAGAAAGTACATAAACCATTCAAATTACTAAAACTGAAAAAGGAAACACCATCCAAAGACATCATCCAACATGGAGCTGAAAAAGGAAACACCATCCAATTATTAACCCTGCATTGGCATGTTTTTGCTGAATGTTTTTTTTTATGAATTCCAGTATGTTGAACATTCCGTTGAATGTTTCTTAGGGTGTAAGCTTCAGATTTAGTTAAGCTAAGCTTCATGAGAGAATTAATATATGTACCATATCTTGAATAAGCCTAGGAAATGATTTAGTTCCTGCGCAATGAGGCTGGTCTAATTTTGAGCGATTTTCTCTATTTTTCGCACTTTGTTCCTAGAAATTGAAATTTGTAAAAGAAAAAAAAATCAAATATTAGAGAACTTCTTAGTCATGACAAATTAAATGGAAAAGGATAAGCTGAAAGATACCTTTGCTTTATCAGTTTTCCAGTGTGCTATCTTCATCATAGTATTTGCTTTTGAGTTCATTCTTCCATGCCCTCCACTTGCCACACACATCCTCTAACGCCCGTGTCTTTATACGTTCAATTGTCTCCTCATCTACAAATTCTTCAGAATCTAACTTCTTAAATGCAAACTTTGACTACAATATGAAAAAGAGATAAGGAAATATTAGATTTTGTTTCAACATGTAAGTAATCCAAGATGACATGAACAAAGTACAAAAAGTATGATACCTTGATTTCTTTCCAAATTTCTTCCTTTTTATTAAATGCCATTTTAGACCAAGTTATGTATGTTAAAGGGCATAGTCAGCAGTTCTCACTATTGCTCCAAAGAATCGAGTCAACTTGCAAACTGCTTCACCAACTGGTATTAGGTGAGCATTTACCTTAACCACTTTTTGTTCATCCTTAGGTAAATCCCAAATGTCACTCATACGAGTCCAACCTCGAACTCTTTTAGGTGCAGTAGGAACTACAAACAAATATTAACAATTAGTACAAAAATTGTTACTACCAAGGGACATAAAACACATACTTAATTTCAAATCAGGTCGGTTATCTCATTATTTCAAATAGTCAAACAATGCGAAATCAAAACTACATCCTGAAAATTACACCAGATTTCCATTACAATAATAAATTTCAACATCAACTTAGCAATCAACTAAAAACATTACCTATGTAATCTATGGGTTTAAAGGAAGTTTCTAACCATTTGTACCTGTTACTTGTTCATTTTCAGGTAGAGTATCGGCAGCCGAAGTTTCTGGATCTTGAGTCTGCAATGGAGTCTATTATTCTGTAGACTCTTGTTGTTGGGGTTGTACTGGAATCACTTGTTGTGTAGAGACTTGTCCTGGAGGTTGACATTCTGAAGGACCAGAATGTTGTTCAGATTGAGAACTAGCAGTGCGATTTCTCTTAATAGTGTTGTATCTTTTACGCTTCACCATTCCAAAGTACCCAAATTTGTGCTGATTTCTGCAAATATTAACAAAACTACAAAAAATTGATATAAGCAAAACAAATTAAAATCAACAGCAGAATCTATACTTTCCAAGATTTAGAATTCACCTACAGTATGAACTTTTTGTTCCGAAGACATATTTGCAACAACCCAAATGTTTACAATATGAAATTATATAAAACAAACCGTTAAGTACATCATTCCTTTTGATAAACTGAAAAGAAGTAAAATCATATATCATTTTGTACATCCCTAAAGAAAATGCTAATGGCATGTAAATAAATAAGTATAAATAAGTAAAACATCAACTAGCAATTTATACTAGTTTTACCCAAAAGTTAAAAAATATCATCTCCAATATGTTCATCTATGGGATCTTCAACAACTTGTTCATCTTCCATGACTGCGGTGACATTCACTCCATCATTGACTTCACTTCTGACCCATATTGAACCACTATTTGGATCATCAACTTCCGTATCATGCATTTCAGCTCTCCTTTGAGAGCTAAGGAAGGATGATTCATCACCCGTATCAAATGTATCCCTAAGTTTTGCATGCTTGAGAACCTCCCAACCATTGTCCCTTTCATCCTTAATGTAAAAGACCTTTTTGGCTTGTGAAGCCAATATAAAAAGGTCATGCGCCAAACTGGTTCCGGTATGAACTAGATGTGAGAAGTTGACAAGGGTAAAACCAAACTTATCTTTCTTACAACCTCTATTTGGATCAACCCAATCACATCTAAAAAGTACAACCTTCAAATTCCCTGAATAATTGAGCTCAATGATGTCCGTTAAAACCCCATAATAGTTAACTTCCCCTTCAACAGGCTGCACATCTCTTGAACTTACATAACCAGCCACTTTGGTTGTCACAACAATCCCGCTGTTTTGTGTCTTCAACCATTTATCGCGTGACTTTGTCTGAAATCTGAACCCATTAGCGATATAGCCAGTATATCACCTAGGCATGTCAAATGGTTCACGAGAAAGCCATCTAAGACGATCAGTGATGATTGGACTTTGATGTTCATCTAAAAGTGCAACCTACACAAAGAATCAACTAGTTAAACTAACTAACCAAAAACTTTAATGCTCCTTAGATAGCAATGACCCATGTAACACTTGCATGCTTATGAAACCAGCCACTAAAGCTTAAACTTTGTTTCTTTTGTACTTCATATGGTGTAAGACAAGGAGAACGATTTTGCCTTTTCAGAATTTGTTCATGTTTCCTAAAGGCAAACAATTCCAAACATAAGTAATAATTGAATGGAAAATTAATTATTTAAGTATTTAACTAATTATATGGGTTGGAGCATAAAGCTTACTTGATAAAAGGAGCAACTTTGTCACAGTTAAACAACACATATCTATGTGCTTGCACCAAAGTTTGCCTATCAAGTGTGAGGCGCGAGACTCTTTTGCGCTTCCTTACATTAAAGCCTTTCTTCTTTTTCCTTCCCAATGGTCTTCCTACACACTTAAAAAGGGGCTCATCCTCATCATCAACATCAACATCAGAATTGCTACCTTCCTCATTTTGATTAGGTCGATTAAAACTAGTCTCAACACCCTCCAAATATCGTGAACAGAAGGTTAAACATTCATTGGCTAAGTACCCTACCGCAATTGAACCCTCTGGACAAGCTCGATTTCCCACATAAGACTTAAGTGTGAGTAAAAACCTGTTGCGAAATTGACAGAAAACAATTATTAGCAAGCGTACAATCATAAATTAAATTGGAAACATGTCCATAATTTTTGAGTTTATACCTCTCGATGGGATACATCCAACGATATATGACTGGACCAACAACTTTAGCTTCATACACTAAGTGGATCATCAAATGCACCTTCACCGTGAAAAATGCTGGAGGGAAAATTTTCTCCATTTCACAAAGAATCGACGCAGCTCGAGACTCAAGTAATTCAAGTTAACTTTCATCAAGAACTTTAGAACATAGGTCTTGGAAGAAATTATACAAGTCAATTAAAACCACGCAGACCTTTTCAGGTAGACACCATCTGATTGCTATAGGAAGAAATTCTTGTATTAACAAATGGCAATCATAACTTTCAGCCCTATTATCTTCCTTTGTTTCAGTTGCACACAACGTGAAATATTAGAAGAGCATTCATCCGGAGTTCTTATTTCCTTGAGAACTTTCTAGAAAGCATCTTTTTTCAGTTAGACCCATTTGATAGGAAGCTTGAGGTAAGTACTTCGTGTTACTGCCTGGACGAGTCTGTGGATGAAGAACACTCCGTATACCCTTTTTTACAAGGTCCATGCGTGCTTTATAATTGTCTTTTGACTTTCCATCTTGACCAATCAACGTCCCCAAGACATTATCAAAAACATTCTTCTCTATATGCATCACATCAAGATTGTGACGCAAGAGGATATGTTTCCAATAAGGTAATGTAAACAGAATGCTTTTCTTTTTCCAAGGTCCATCTTCATTACCATTCAACTCTTCTAACTGTCTCAACACTTCATGACCGAATGGGGGTAGAGGAGCGCTTCTCAATTCTTCAGTGCCGTCGAAAGATTGCTTATCCTTCTTATATCGGTGACTAGGTTCCAACCACCTACGATGACCCATATAGCAGAACTTGCCACTATGCTGTAACCACTCTGATGAAGTGTCATACCCACAAAAAGGGCATGCATACCTTCCCTTAGTACTCGATCCAGACAAATTAGCATAAGCAGGAAAGTCGTTAATGGTCCAAAGGACTGCTGCACGCATTTGGAAATGCTGGTTTGTTAAGGCATCAAAAGTGTTAACTCCAACTTGCCAAAGTTGTTGTGATTCTTCAACCAAAGGCTGCATGTAGACATCTAAATTATTCCCAGGACCTTTTGGGCCTGGAATAAGTAGAGATAGAATGAAGTTGGATTGTTTCATGCACATCCACAAAGGCAAATTATAAGGAATATCAATAACAGGCCAAGTACTATGGGTTACACTAAGGGTTTTGAAAGGGTTAAAACTATCCGAAGCTAGCCCCAAATGAACATTACGCGCCTTAGATGCAAATTGAGGGTAAAGATCATCTAGTTGTTTCCAACACTTTGAATCTGCAGGATATCTTTGAATTCCATCCTTTGTACGTTCTTCCTCGTGCCATCTCATTGAAGGAGCAGTCTTCGATGACATGAACAACCTCTGCAGCCTTGGAATCAAAGGAAACCACCGTAGAATCTTTGCAGCTTTCTTCTTCTTCTTTGAAGCAACCTCAAAATCCATTCCTTCATTCAAACTCTCTTTCCACCTAGAAGCAACACATTTTAAACAAGTTTCTTAATTCGCCTTATCCTTCCAAATGAGCATACAGTCATTGGGACAAGCATGTATCTTCTCATAACCTAAACTCAAGGCCGAAATCATCTTTTTCATCTCTTGATAGGACCCCGTACATGTATTACCGTCTGGTAAAGTTAACTTCAACATCTTCAATAATGCATCTAAGGATTTATTAGTCCACCCATTGTAACACTTAATGTGAAACAAATAGACTGCAAAGGATAGCTTTGTATAGCTCTTACAGCCTTGATATAATTCCACATTAGCATCTTTAAGTAGTCTATAAAACTTATCACTATCAATTTGATGACCATGATGTTGCTCCCTAACTGAATCTCCTAATTGTGGAATATTAGAATCGATATTCATGTCTACTTCGATCCTCACGTCATGCAACAAATCATGGATATCATGACCTAAGTCTCTTTCTTCTTCATCAGGCATTATATTGGAAGTAGACGCCTCCGAGACCTCACCATGGAGAATCCATCTATCATATCCTTTACAAAAGCCTTCACACATCAAGTGATCATATGCATCTTTCCTAAACAGTCTAACGGTGTTTACACAAGTTTTACAAGGACACCAAATCTTCCCATCAATGGCTGACCTTGCAAAGGCAAAGTCTAAAAACTCATTAAGGCCCTTTTGGTATACTGAACCTGCTCTTGGCTTGGCGTATATCCATGATTTATCCATCCTATGGTTAATACTTAACATTGTTACAAGGATACTTTTCGCTTTTTAACATACCATGTACACTATTTATATAACCTAGTCAAATCATAGATATAATATGAAACATCAAAGCAACCTTAAATTTAGAGAAAGTCAAGCAATCAGCCTAAATAATCATCGCATTTCTCACTAACAAGAGATATCACAAGTCTAATTTGCAGGAAAATCACAACAGCAACCAATCAGAAACCTAATTAGCAGTTCAAATATAAGGAATATAGTTAGAGTTTACATTCAGCAAGTCAGAATAGTAACGAAGAGAGCAAACCAGCCAGAAATCTCAAGTCTCTACCTCCATCATTAGCAGCAGCCTTTCCTTGCAAACTAAAGCCCACCAACCAGTATTGTTCAGTCCTGATATATTTTAGCTCATATTATTTAATTCCAATAGAAAGTTAGACACAAAGTGATGAGAAAAGGAAAAGAAAATAAGCAAGTAAAAGAACCTAATCCCATCAAAATCAAAGCTGTCCTAAAAATTAATTTCCATGGTGTTTATTTATTTAACATATTTCAATGAAAAATAAAGGCAGATTACAATAGGGTCAATGAAAACAAATTGGGAAATGGTCAATAAAAACAGATTTAGCATTTTTGTTATCAATACTTCAACCAAATAAATTTCCTTCATAAACTTGTATGATAAAATAACAAACTAATTTATATTTGTAAAACCTATTAGTTTAACTAGGAGACAAACCCATAGTAGTTGACCCCATAGTAAAAGCAAGAAGATGCATGCATGTTTCCGAGAGGTCACATAAAAGGTAAGCATAGACCAAAAAGAAATCACGTTTCTGCAAGACAAATTTCTCCTTTTAATAATAAGTTTTAAACAAGCTCATAAAGCAAATTACATAGGGATATAAACCAGAATAATAAACTAGCCAAAAATCAGAAAGAACAAGCTGCAGTGCTACAGAAAGACCCACCCAGTAATAATGCACATAATTAACTTCAGAGTTCAGTTTCTATACATGTGAAAAACAAATACAAATATTTATAATTCCAGATTTATCTTTTTAGAAGGTGACAACCATTTATAGTACCAACAATTTCAACCTAAATTTATCTTGGGTTTATATGTAATAATTCCAGGGAACAATATTTGAGAAGAGAGGTAATAGAGTTATGTTTAGCTAAGCCAATTAATGTTGCAGAGGAGGGTTTAACCATTTAAGTGAAGTCAATGGAGAGAGTAATGAGGCAAAACTCAAAGCTTCACTTCTCACGGCAGGAGTGAGGAGCTCTAATTTGTCATGTCAAAGCAGATGAAATTAAAATGAATGGAAAAAGAAGAAATTATTACAAACAGAATATGAAAACATGACTTTGCTATAATTCACTTGACTCTCAACTCAATGCCTATATATTAATCCTTCATATGCATATGATTATATCAAAAATTAATTACTGAAATTAAATAACAAAGAAGGGGAATTAGAATACTTACAATGTCCCTTCAATTTTTGCATCCTCATCGTCATCAATAAATGTGTCTTCCTTGGGGATTTGGTTAGCTTAAGGTCTTGAATAAATACAACCGATTGTGAAGTTTCCTTAAAAAAATTCCATAAATTAAAATCAAAAGAAAAATAAATCCAACCACAATGAAATTATTAAAACTAAACATGAAAGATACAAGCCATGAGCAATGAAAAATAAAAACTAATTCCAGCATGACATTAGAGACAATCGACATGAAAAATTTGCAATTTTCATAGGAATAAATTTTAAATCAACATTGTTTCCCATTTTCTCTGGAAATAGAGCACTCAAGTTTTAATTCCCTTCAAATTCAGAGTGCTCATAATAAAAAAGAATCAACTAGTAAGACAAATAAGCAAAACCCTAAGATTATAAACAAAAAAGGAAGCAGAAACAGATCAACGCTTTCAATATCCTAGTTACGAACTGAAAATGAAACTTCCAGTGTGGAGTTTGACAAAATTACCAATAAATTTATGATACTCGATGCGGACTTAGCTTCACCTTCCACCAATCGAGAAGATCGAAAGCGGCTGAGCTAAAACAAAACAAAAGAAATTGGGTTCTCTGCGTAATAATTGGAGAGAGGAAACGAAACAAAAACAAAAGAAAAAAGTGAAACGAAAAAGGGGAAAAAAGAAGAAGTGGAGAAGGAGAGTTTTGTGCTGCTTAGCGGTGAAAGATGTGCTGCGATTCAGGTGCCTTTCAATGTAGAGGAAAGTCTTTTCTGCTAGATGCGGTTGAGCAAATCTTTTCTGCCTAAGTATAAAATTATCAGGTCTTTTATATTTTCTAGCTATACCAATGCCTATATTAAAAGAAGGTGTTGGTGAATAATATACTTTAATTTTAAAAAGATAAAATAAATTGAGGAAAAATTAAGAAACCCGCGCTCACGAAAATAATTGGCGGGTTTAATTTTTTTCATTTAAGGCTATAGCAACGGATAAGATTAAACACCATTGTAAAGGCTATTTCAAATTTAATTAAAAAATTAATTTTGAAATAATAATTCATAAATTCTTTTCAACAAAAAAATTACACGTACAATTTTATTTACATTTTTTTCATTTAGTTCTATACCCACGGTCAAAATATTAGGTGTTGGTATATTACAGTCCTATACCAACCGTCTGAAGTAAAGCATTGGAATAGAACAGAACAATACCAATAGGTGGAACCGGTGTTGGTATAGATTCTATATATGCTGACACCAGTAAATATATGTTGGTAAATCCCGCCTTTACCAACGAAATTACACCGTAAGTAAGAGTCACCGTTGGTAAAAGGCATTTTTTTTAAGTGCTGGAAAATTTAAGGAGACACAGCAAGGCAAAGCAAACAATGTAAACAAACTTGTCTTTTCCTCTAAACTCATTATATAAAAGACTTAAATTAAGTTGTTTTCCTATATCCATCTAATCAAACCCAAACTTCATAAACTAAATATTAGAAGTGAAGAGGGACCAACTAAACAACAAATTACAGTAATCTATATATCATACATAAAAGAAAGCAGTGGAAAACAACAGGCGGCCCAATTTGTTAAGAATAACAAAGAAAAATATTTAATAATAGGTAAAAGAAGATAGGAGAGTCAATCGTACACAAACCCAGTTGATTAGTAAGGCCATACAGTCTAGTCTCCGTCGCACATTCCACTTCTTTTTCCCCTTCAAGTCAATTTTTGAGTCCAAAATCCTTTAATTTCCCTTCTGAGAGTTGAAGTTAAGGCCTTTTGCGTTCTGCTAGAGCTTGAAAAGAAAAAACAAATGTGGTTTTTGGAGAAAAGAGAAAGCGGGTGATCAAAGGGAGCGCACCCCCTGGACGATAGTTACCGTAAACCATTATTCCAAGCAATCAAAATCGCAGGAACATACATTCTTAAGGTCAATAAAATAAATTGACAAAACCCAAAACTAATGTGGCGTTTCGAAGAGAGGGATGAGGGAAGTCACTGAGAGGAAGGAACCTGGGACTGAGATAGAAGAAGTTCTGTCCAATTTGTTTCTCTAGGGACATTAGAAGGAATGGGAAAAGACAAAAACCAAAAAACGATGGGAAGAAGAAAGGGAGAGAGGATAAATAGTTTAGTGATTTGGAACCTCTTAGGAAACGAAGAGGTAAGAGAGTTTTTTTTAAAGCACAAACAGTATTAATTGCATTTTCATTAACAATGGATTAATAAACGTTGCACCCAGATAGCCATAACTCCAAATGCATTCATGAGAAAAGTCTCTTCGAATTTCAGCAGAAAAACGAACCAGCGAAAGTAGATGCAAAAACCAAACTATACGTTAGGAAGAAAATCTAAAAATGGGTAAACAAATGGAACCTAATCAAATCAACATGTTTGAGTCGGATGCTCCAACAAAAGACCCGGAAATTCCAATAATTTTTTATCGGGAACCAAAAGTCAAAGTTAAAAACCAAGGAAAATGGTGGAAACAACACTAATTACACCCCTATGATAAAATGACATATAAAGACAATGCATTTCAAGCAAAAATGTTAAGTTTAGAAGAATATGTTTAAGTAATCAACCATGTGAGAAAAGAAAAAAAACTCATTCACATGATCACATCTAATTAATTCAACATTAATTAAACAAACAAAAGACAACGTAAACACAATTAATGTCGTGTTAATGCAAAATAAGGTAGCATTTACATTAAAAACAAAACTGATCGATCGTTAGCAAATCACAAAATAATTCCACAGATTCCTAACTAAGTAAATAGGGCAAGCAGGGGTCGAATCCCACAGAGAAGGGGAATAGACTTATCCAAAGATAAATCCTCTCTAAGAATCACTCAAAAACAGGGGATTAAAGATACTAATTATAAAAAAAACAATTAAACTAAAACAAAGCAAACTAAATTAAATCTAAACTATGGCAATTAATAAAGAAAACAATAATAAGAAAGCATACTTCTTCTCCAATGGTAGAAATCAATCAATTTAACTATAGATCCTTGACTTAAAAGATGAATTCAATATTTCATTCTCAATTAAACAATTGGTCTAGAGATAAATCTCTAACATGTATATTAGATAAAATTTCCCTTTTGAGACTTAAATTATCCGTATTATTCTTAATAATTAATTTCCTTTTTGGGGCTTAAAAATTGATAAGAACAAAACATTAAGAACAATTATTCACACATGCAAAACAAGTAAAACCAAACATATTAATTCAAGCATAAACAAGAATTCATAAGGTTTACCAATCCCATTGGACGCTTCTTAGGCCGACTCCAATTTGTTACCACACAGTCAAACTTGGATGGGCCGTCCTAAGCTTGATTTAACTATGATCTATCAAATTATATCATTATAGGCCTTTTAAATCAATAACCATCAAGATTATAAAATAAAACAGAGATTTGATAAAAATGTAAAACCAAGAATAAATATCAAATTATAAGCACACAAATCTCACCATAATTAATTGATTGAAATTACCAAAGGATAAGAAGTATTAAGAATTTAGCTACTCATGGATTTTCCAAATCCATGAGAGGCATTAGAAAACTTACAGATTTTGAGGGCCGAATTCTCCATAGCCTTCAACTAGGGATATCGCAACTCTCTTTGCAAAGAGGTGTCGACACAACTTCCTAAAACTAGAGAAAAAACTAGAAAAATAGATGAAGAGAAAAAGATGTAGAGAAAAGATTGTATCTGGGGTTTTACATAAGGTGGGTATTTATAGTGGACTAATTAGACTCCATGTAGACTTAGGATTTAATCTAAACATATTCCTAGGTCGGTTTGGACTCTAACTTGGTCTCCAAGTCGGTTTAAGGGTCTTCCTTAGGCTAAACTTGAGCAAAAATCGGACTTTGGAAAATTCTGGAATAGTGTAGAAACTTCAAGGGCATTTTCAGCATTGAAGATGGAAGAATTGGGCTTCGAGCAAAACAACAAAGTTGTAGATCTCAGAGTCTTCTTTCCAACGCATATTCACACGCATTTTTTAAAGGTCTGGATCAAAAGTTATGGCCTTTTTACCGAGACTGCACAAAATCCTAATCCAACTAGGACTAGTATTGTGGAAACTAGATATTTTACAAGGTTTGTGCCGCACATATTGGGGCTTTGATTCCAATTGTGGGCCCAGCCGGGCTGGTTATTATCCCATATAAAACATTCATAAATCCATGTCCTGAAGGTCTCTCCAGAGATGTCTTCATTCCTTCGCGATTTAAGCTCAATCCTTAATTCTTTCTTCTTGAATTAATTCTTCAATGATCTTCATGACTTGAAATTATCTTCAATTGATCTTCAATCACGGACTTTGAATCTCCAAATTTTCACTTAAAAATGCTAAGTCCATATTTGTGAAAAAATTCATCAAATTAGCTCAAAAAATAGTGAAAAACAACAAGTTTTCACTTTTCTTCTTTTTAGGACCTAAAAACACAAATACTTGTAAAATAGGTTAAAATCACACATAAAAATACCAAAAAGCATAGGAAAATGATCATAAAAATAGGGTTAATTTTGGCTCGATCACAAACACATTAACCGACACACACACTAAAACGGGGCGAAAAGGTTCTCCTACGTTAAAAATTGATGGGAGCTATTAGTAATTTCCAGAGGGTATTCAAATAATACATAGTATATATATATTTCCTTTTATTCAACTTCCTTTCTTTTAATATATATACTAGTTTAGAACCCGGTCGTTGTCCGCGGATGAAAAAACAATTGGAAATGGGAAATTTCCTATGATTGTCATAAAGTTTAGGATGTAAATTATTATATTTGATAATATTCTACACTTATGAAAAAAAAATTATTAAGAAATAATTAGTAGTATTTGATTGGTATTGTAATTAATGATTTTATCACTTCTGATCTAAATAAATCACAATTGCTTTAATTTTCACTTTATTTATGTAAAGTAATTATTAAAAATTAATCTATAATTGACAACTGATTTTACTTAATCATCATTGAATTCATCATAGATTCAATGTTGCTAAGTCTTGAACTATGATTAAATGAATCAATCAATTTTTCATTTTTCAAATTGACATATTAAATGTTCTTGTAATTAAATATAATCTTACTCTATTCCATATTAAATATACACTTATTTTTGCTAGATATTTCAAGAATGTTCACTTCCCTAAAATGAAAAACGCTTTTCCTTCTTTGTATTTTTTTTGGCGATTTTCCTTCCTTATATTACTTAAACTTGATTTTTATATGAGACTCACTGCTTAATATGAAATCAATGATAAATATGTAAAGAAACCCATAAATATTATTTTTCCTAAAACTTTGTATAATATACGAAGTAGACATCCAAAGTGGAACTGTGGAAATAATTGTTTGATATTATATTATAAACTAATCAATCAATCATCAATTGATTGACGTAGTAAATTAAAATTTATTACCAAATAATAATTAAGTTGAAAAATCAATTAATTTTACCATAAAAAATCAATTAATTTGAATTAGCACATAATAATCGATTAGTAAATTTTAATACTGATTTTTAACCAATTTTACGTAAAATAATAATTCTCAATTAATCAATCAATGATCAACTTTGATTGGCAATAAATTAACTTATTGATCACTAAATCAATTAATGAAGTTATTAATCAATATAAATTTATTTATAAATACGGTAAATTTTATCTATTAGAAAAGTATCAATTAATTAGAATTAGGATTTCACGTAATTAGTCATTGATTAATTATTTATAGCAAAAATAAATAATTATTGGTTTGATTTTGGAGTAATTTAATGGTACAATTAAGTTATAATTGATTTAATTTAAACCTAAAATAACTCTTGAAAATAAATTTCTAATTGAGTACTTATTTAATCATTGATTTGATCACATTAAGTAATTATAATTGATTCAATATTTCTATATTTATGGAAAGTAAATAGTGAGAATAATTATGAATTGATCAATAAATTGAACTGAATCAGAAATTAATATATAAGATTCGTTTCAAAAACTCAATTATATTCTTTTTTTTAAGTGAAAAAATCAATCATATTCTATTACAACTTGAAACCATGAAATTTGCACTTAAGCAAAATTTTAGGTGAAGTTTATATCTATGAACATATGGAAACCAAATTAGAGGTAAGGAAGTCAATATAAATTTTTTTAATTTATATGGTAACTTTAATAATTACTTATGTTAATATTTTAATTTCAAGTTAATTGAGAATCATTACTTATATTGGCCTTCAATCAAAACAAGGAAATAATTACTAAATTATACTCTATTTTTTTTATCCACTTGCTATTAAATTTTACAAGACACAGGGCACTCACTACGTGAGTATATATGAAAATAAAATAATTAAAAGGTAGTTTGTGGCTGTTTTTTTTTTTGTAAATGAGAAGTTTTTTTTGTAATGATATAAATAAAATTTAAATATCTAATTTATCCTCTAATGGGTAGTTTTATTTAAGATGGGTAGTTTTTATTTTGTTTTGAATTTTTATAAAACTGAGTTTGTCTCCGAGTCAACTCGTGACACAAACTCAAGACTTGGCTTTATAATTAGTATAGATAATAGTGAACCACTAAATCATGTTTTACCCAAATTTTTTTAGGTGATGATTTACCCAAATTTGATTAAAATATAATAATGAGAGTAATGATTTGGTCAATTATAATTTAAAATCAAATTATTCAAATATAATTTATTATAAATTATTTAATTTTCAATTTGCCTACGATTGTATGTAGGTTACAAAAAATTATACATTACTTTTATACAAATTAGGAAAGGGATAATTTGTAAATGAATAATTAAAATTGAATAATCATGGGGAAATTGGAAACGACATGCTTTCCAAGTTCTTTTTCCTCCACAAATTTTTTTGGATGAAATCATGTTTGAACTCCCTTAAAATAACTGGTCCATTTTTAGCAACCCAGTACAAAATTGCCTAATCATCATGTTAATTATGATTATGCACATGGTTATATAAAAATAAGGCAACCATAAGTAGAGCAGTAAAAAAAAAAAGAAACCATAAATAAATTGTGTGCATAATTACACAATTCTATTTTAAAATACTAATAATTAAACATATATTTAATGTTTACATATATTTGTGCATTAAGAAAACTGGTAACCGAGCTCACGTCATGTGTCTGTATTCAATTAATAACTTGTTTAAAATTAAAAATTGATGATAGTAGTAATGTGTAAGGTTGTTTAAAATATATTATGAATGTTCAACATTTGAAAAAAGTAATGTAAAGATATAAAAGGATGGAGGCAACATTATATGATGGATAACGTTGGACAACATTATTGTGTTTTTTCCCCATTTTCCTTTAGTTTTTTTATCTTAATTTTTAATATAAACATGATATAATATTTATCCATAATTTTATTTTTTGGCACATCTATACTAATATAAAGAGGAATTTAATTTAAAATAAGTTAAATTATAAAATAAAAAGGAAAAAGAAAAACTAATGAAGCCAAATAACTAAAACATGATTAAAATACATTAAGAATTGACATTTGTTTTATTAAAAATTACTAAAACTAAGAAAAACTAATTTAACTTGAAGTATACTAAGCACTAACTAAAACTTGAAAGCACGTTTTTCATACCAAATCGTAACATTTCACTTATGATAATAATAATTTTTTTTTTTAGATAAGAATGATTTGCATTTCTTAAAGAGATTGGGATTACAAACGCATAGGAAGACCCGTACACCGCTACATGATTAGCTACAATACCGAAATGCTAATCTATGAGCCAACAAACCCCTTCCCCAACAAACAAACCTAGTGAAATCTCATTACAATTCAAATAAATCTCTATACCCAAACATCTAAATGAGAATTCAACCCAAACTAGAAACCATCAACTACATACCTACCAAATAAACAAACAAATTACAAACAAACTCACATTCCGTGAGAGAAACTCACATTCCGTGAGAGTTGAACCTAAGACCTCTTGGTCTAGGTAGGCTGGAACTAAGAGTCTAGTACTCTACTACCAGGCTAAATGCCTGATGGCGATAATCATAAAAAATTAGAAAGGAAAAAGAAAAACTAATGAAGCCAATAAACGGTAACCAAAACAATAACCACTGTTTTCAAAACCGGACCGGACCGGCCGGTCGGACCGGTTTAACCGGGAACCGCCGGCATGTCCGGTCCTTAAAGGGGTGGGAACCGCGGTTAGTCAACATGGTCAACAATCGGGCAAAAACCGGTTGGACCAGCGGTTGGACCGAGTTCTGATTGGATAAAACCGGTTTGATAGTGGAGAAAATTTAAAAATTTTTTTGAAGGTGGTGAGTTTTGAACCCACAACCTTGTGGGTAACAAAAAACACACTTAAGCCACTGCACCAAATGCTTTTATGTGACATGTATATACCTTATATAATATTTAAAAGGTAAAATGCCAACAATTTCCATAAATTGCACTTATCAGACCGGACCGGCGGTTGAACCGGTCAAACCGCCGACCGGAACCATCGCCGGTTCTAGTGGCGGCCCGGTTTTAAAAACAATGACAATAACCCTTATAAATCCGGGGTTGAATTTGAGGGCTAAAATCCCAATTTGGTACCAATTCTTTTAGGAAAATGTCTACTTAGTACCAAACCTCTAATTTCGGATTATTAGGTACCAAATGTTTCAAAAAGTGCCCAATTAGGTACTTTTTGGACAGATCCGTTAGACCATGACAGACACGCGCCACCAAGCGTGTATAGAGCCAAATTTCTGACAAAAAATGGACAGGTGGCATTAAAATAGCCACCTGGAATTTAATTAATATAAAATAAAAAAAATTGTTTAACTTTTTTAAGTTTAAATAAAAAAAAATTATAAACTCACGAAATAAAAAAAAATGTAGGCATATTGTGACACCATGAACAAATTAGAGGAATTTGGTTTAACTTTGTATATGAAGAACAATGATATATATAACTATATTTTTAAATGATATGGTATATGACAAGGAGACCATAATAGATGGATTAGAAATCTTTAATCAAATAAACAAGTTCCCATGTTTCAAATAAATTCGATTAAAGAGGTGACGATAGTGACCAAGAGAAAATTGAATCGACCGTGACGTTCATGAATTTTATTTGCTAGATTGTATTAGATCAAGTTGGGAAATTAGAAAAGGAATATTGTAATGGATGTCAAATTGAAACAATATAGAAGTAGTTAGCAATTTGAAAAGAAGGATTGAATTGGAAGAGATACAATTTAGAGGACATAGATGCTAGAAAGATATTTTGGGGTCTTAATGGAGAATTCATATGATTTATGTATAATTGAATGTGAGGATATTATTAAGAAAACAAGAAATTGGAAATTTATGAATTTCGTGAATTAAATTATCAATGTTTAAGGTTTAAAGGAAAAAGGAAGGGATTAAATTGAAAGGAGATTAAAAGTTATGAGATATATTGACAATTATACCCAAAACACAAAAAAAAAAAAAAAAAGGCATTAAGTGGGGCGGCACCACTAACGGTGCACCCCATTTCCATCTTTTTCTTCTCATTTCTTCCCTCTCTCAAATTCCTCCATTGTCAACATCCAAGCTTTCTCTCTCTAGCCTTTCTCCACCCATTTGGAGCTAAATCCTTCATGCAATTACAAACTTATAATCCTTATGAGATATGCTATAATACCCCATGTTAATTTGTGAAAATGATGAAGAATTGGAAAGAAATTGTATGTTGAAGATTTGAAGGTTTGGTGAAAATGAGAACAAGGTGATGTGCAAGGTTTTGTTTTGATGGGTTATAGTTCTATTTAAGTATTTGAATATATTTCTAAGGAAATTTTAATATCTTATTGCTAGGATTCTTGGGTGTACATATATTGATGCCATGGGTTTTGATTTCCAAGAGCCTACTTGGAAAATTGGAGTTTGGTAAGTTATTTTTTTAAACAAGTTAATGTTGAGCAATAGTCATGTAGTAAACCATTAAGTAAAGCTTGGTAATGTTATATTTGGGTATGATAATTAAATTGGGTTTAGCATAAAGTTGTTTTATGAAAGTTGCATCTAATAATATAATATATGTTGTTTATAAGTTTAAAGCATGAGATTGAAGTTATATTAATGTGTTAGTGGCATTGGAATATTTTAGTTATCAATTGAATATAATTGGGAGATGAAAGTAAAGTATTGAGCTTACTAAGTATTTTTGGTTTGATATTGATATGTTGGAAACTATTACAATTTGATTATTGGATCACTGATTTTATTATTAGTATTGAGAAAGTCATTGGAATCTTTGAGTATTCTTAATTGGACATGAACTTGGTTGAGTTGAATAAAGGAAGTTCCATAAGAATATTTAGTGAGGGTTTTGGTAAATTAAATTAATTAAATTTTTATATTTATGTGTGTGGATTTATAGTCTTGGACTCAACTTTTGGCAAGATGTTGAAAGGTGAAATGTGGTTGTATCAAGTGTGGGAATTAATAATGCTTAATAGTTTAGTTGTTAAAAATTGTAGGGTGTTTGGTCTACAAGGAAATAAGGTATATGGATTTGATAAGTTACAATAAGTTAAAGCTAGCAAATTCTGAAGTTTGAGGATATCTGCAGGTTCGGTTTTCTGAACTTTTTAGGTAGTAAATGACGTGCAAAAATTATGAAATTTTCTAGTCTTGTAGAAAATTGAATTTGAAACAACATTTGTGAATAACATTTTTGCTAATTTTGCTTGACTTGGGAGTTATAAGATTCTGAAGTTAATGTTAGTGAATTAAGGTTCAAAACTGGAAAACTGACTTTGATGTCAAATTTGACATGGTTATAGTGCGAATTTGATGTTGGTTTCTTGAAATCACTTTTAGCTTAATGAGTTATCTTTCATTTAGTTTTGGTTTCGTCTGATTTGGTTGAGTATTGATTGAGTTATGCAATATTGTAGTAGTTCATTTTAGCAGCCTTTTTCAAGGGGCATATCTTAGCCTTGATAAATCCAAATTAAGTCATTCTCTTGCCCAAATTGTAGGGTTTTGAGTCATCTAAAACTTTGTAGAAGGAATCGAGTTGAGAGTTTATGTCTAAAATAGAGAAAAAGGATCGTATCTATAATTGCACAGTTTTCCCCTAAAAACAGAATACTTTTGGAATACTTGGAATAAACCTGAAATTTGATTATGTTATGGGCAGAATTTGAGGATGGTTCTTTGGAGTAAATTTTAGTCTTATGAATTAACTTCCAAATGGATGTGGTTTCGTAAGGTTTGGTAAAATATCGAGCATGATGTGACTGTTTTTGCGAAGTGTCGCTACGTTAGGTTTTTTCAGTAAAATTAAAGTTTGTCTATAACTTTTATGTCGCTATTTGTTCTAATTAACTCGTATACTCCTTAATGATTAGGATTCAAATCAAAAGTAACATAAGTACGTCAATATATCCGCAAGGAAATTAACGGGAATATACAAACCTCCCGAACTGTGAGTGCGTTGTAGCTATCTTCATTTCATTAAGAAAAATGCTTTGAAAAAAATGCTCCCATGTTTTATAAATAGTGTTTCTAAGAGCATGGTTTTTATAACGCTTTCGTAAACAGTTTTAACTGCATAGTGAAATCTCAATGGACTGTTGCATGATTTGATTGTTATTATTACTTGCAAATGTTGTTGATTTGATCTGATTATTTGAAATGACATAAGTTAATCGTTTTATTTGCGAGTCTAAATGTTTGATAAATATTTGATAAATGATTACGTTTACCATATACATACGAAAATGGTTTTGAATGGATGATATTATTTACTGATTATGAGTTTTAATTTAAGAACTTGTTTGTAAGCATGCGGGGACTCGTGGACTGGACGAAGTCTAGGGAGTACGTATGTCTAATTTGGTGGTGTACTAGCTAGTAGTTGAATATGTTAGGCGAACCATGGTTATTGTGCTATGAATCCACAAGGTTCGTCGCTCCAGGCCCGACATACCATATTTATATACCGGCTCGGCGTGTGCATGGGGAAGCTAAATTGGGTGTGTTGCGGCCACCACGCAGTACCGGACCCAAGCCAACGTCAGTGGAACGGGCTTGTATTTGGAAAAATAAGAAAATGGCATTTTTATTGATTATTTGATGATGACAAAAATTCCCTTGATGGTTCTGGAGGTTGACTCAGGCCAAGATCACTTTGGACAGGTTTTATTGGCAGCCCATTTGTTTTATAAAAAGATGTGTTTTTATGGAAACCATTTTGAAAGCAGAACTTGGATTTACAACTTTTGATTTCAGCCGCTCATTTGATGGGTTTATTTTCAACTTAAAGTTTGGCTTAACATCTTATTGTATATACATGCATGTTTTAAGGGTAAAGGTATTTATGATATTTACTTTCTCAGATTTCTAATTCGACATACCATAATTGATTTGATATTTCTTATGCGCGAATGCATGTGTTTTATTAATGATTATTGGTTTTATACAAATTGGGGCTTGTCGAAACGTTCGGGTCCGGGGAACCCTGTCGAGACGACGTTGGTAAGAAGGAGTAGCCACTAATCTTTTTAGAGGTGTGATTAGTCACCTAAAGGCCACCTAAGTCTAACGAGGTCCAGTGCTTGGCATGGGACCCACTAAACCTAAGGTCCGGTTTTGTAACCTAAGTCTAGGTTCGGGAATCGATTACGCTTGGGGAAGGATTATAGCACCCCCGAACGCCCGTCAAGTGACGGTACGTGTAGTTTATCTAGATCTATTGGGTCAAAAAGAAAATTGGTTGCTTTTAATGTTTGGTCTTGATTATTATTAGGAAGGGTTATGAAGGAAAAAGAAATCTCTTTAAAATCAATGTCAAGAATTTGCAGATTATGATCGAACATCGTCGATCAATTCTGTCTCGATTCTCTTTCACTGTTTGTTCTCTTTTTGAATCTCCCACACCGGGAAGAGATTTTGAAAATGCTGTGTCAAAACCTTTTAATTCTGTTTTTTAAAGTTTTTTTACTTTGTTTTTTTGAAAATTCCCATTTTAACCTTCCTAAAAAGGGTGTGAAAATCTTCTTTTCTTATTGTTTTTCCAATATTTTATTGGTAAACTAAGTCTTGATTTGAATTTGAAAACTTCTGTTTAAATCTTAAAACACTTGATTACCAATTTTAATTCATTTTGAAAACCGAGTAAGAGAACACTGACTTTTGAAAAATGCTTTTTGGAAGAAAATGATCTTTTTGTATTTTTTTTAATTATGCTTAATCTTAGAAAGAAAAATAAGACTGAATGTAGATGATGCATGTACTGGTATATTTTAGTCTTTTAATTAGTAAACAACGATATACTTGAAATTAACCCGAGACCCTTCCCACGCATTATGGAGGTATCTCGAAGGTAATCCAATCTCGGAGCGGGAACCAAGAATTCGTATCAGAGTACATTTACTTGGGGACCCATCCGTCATCGTAAAAGATCATTGTTTACCAATTCTTATTTAACTAAACTCGCATAAATGTCAAATAAAAATGCATGAAAGATCACTTTTAATTATATGCATTATTACTGGTCTACCCGAAATCAATTCCATAAAACCTTCCTATCATTATGGGGGTATTTATGGAAAAGATTGGTCTAAAAGAGGCTTCCAGAAGTTCGTACCCGAGTACATTTATCTAGACGACCCTTTATCTCAGCAAAAGACGAGTATTAATACATCTCAATAACAAGGTGACGTATGATGCATGTATATAGTAAAATTCTACTTCTACTAATTACTAGTTATTACAAACCAAGGCCAAATCAGGCCAATTAATGACTTAACAACAATTAAAGAAACATAAGACTTATGGACGGGGCTGGGCACACCGGGGACCTTTCTACACACTAAAGAAAATGATCAATGATATTCAGGAAGCAAAAACACAATTCACACCACATCAATGCAAAATAAAGACCTAAATTGACCAAGTGACAACCCTCATTCCATAAATTTCTTAATTTCCTTTTGAGTTATTCTTTATTTGTAAAATTAGGTCCTAATTCCAAGTTTAATTTCCTTAAAATTGAAATTAGCCCAAAGTGTCTTACATATCATCTTCAAGCCAATTTCAATCAAAGAAAATCTTTACTTTAAATTGAGACCCCATTTCCCAAATCAATACTAACTCAAGTAATTAAATTTCCGGCATTTTCAAACATAAATCTCAAAAATTCAATACAAAGGCAACTAAATCAAAAATCCGAGAGGCTAAATTAAAAAGATCAATTTCAAGTAAATTTAAACATAAAAAAAATCAAGCTTTGACATCACACACTTAAATTAACCAAAAAGACACCACCTTTGTACCATAAATACTCCATCAATGCATTTTCAAATCAAAATTGCAAGCAATGCCCAATAACGTCAAGGAATTAAATAAAAATCTAATTTTTAGGTTAAAAATCCTAATTTTAAACAATTCATGGCCAATTAAATTAAACTCAACTTAACACTCAACACAAAGACTAATTTAACTAACAAAGCATTCAAGACTTTAACTAAAAAGCTAGGCTTTTTATTTATTTAACATGGGAAAGTTTATTCAAAAGTGAGAAATGAGCTAAATTTATCAACTTTATCCTAAAATAGAACAATCAAGCCTCAAATTGAAACAAATCAACATAAACAAGCGTCAAATTGCAACAATTAAACATAATAAATCTTAAATTGCATTAATTATAATAAGGGGGACTTAATTGGAGAAATTGAAAGGGAAACTTACTGAAACGGTGCCGTTTAGAGCTTATACTGTATTGGTATAAAAGCTCCCACTTCTTCTCCAACCTTTAGAACTCCTTTTCTCTCCAAGAACCCTAGCCGCTTCCAAGCTCAACTGTGCTGCCCTTACTCCTCGGTCCTTCGTCGACAACCCAAACCCGAACAACTTTCTTTCTTCTTTCTTGAGTCAAACCCTAACGCCGTCGCTATGAACCTTAGCTTTCCCATCACCAGATCTCGTCAAAAATAAGCCTTTCCTTTCAAAAATACAGATTCGAAATCCCCTTTAAAAATCAAGGAACCCCTTTTTTGATTTAGAGCGAAAAAAAATCGAGATCGGCTTCTTCTTCCTTCAAACCAAAAATTAATCCCTTTTACTGAGAGAGACCGTTTCTTTTTAGAGTAAGAGAGGGAGTCGGGAAGAGAGGCTTTTTGTGTTCTTTGTGTGTGTATTCGGATAAGGGTCCAAGCTTTTGTTGCGTGCTTTAATGGAAGGAAAGAAAAAAAAATGGTGAGATCGGAAGATGCGCGCTGTGAGGGGGTTTTTTGTATGGTGTGAAGGATGAATATGCAGAGAGAGTCCGAGAGATGGGAGATTGGTGTATGGAGTGTGTGTAGCTGTTCTAGTGAGTGTGAGGATTTTTAGAGGTTCTGGTTGCTATGTTCAAGGGTGAAGATATTGGGTATTCCAGAAAAATCTGTGGAGCTGAGGGAAGATGATCCTAGAATCAGTATCCAGGGGTTCGTGTGTTGTAAAATGGGAGAGATTTTTTTGTTGTTTTTGCTGAGTGAGAAAGAGAGGTTGAGAGAATAGCTGTATGGGAAGGTTCATTTTTTCAACAAACGCCTCCTCTCTCCTAATTCTGTTTCTATTTTCTGATTCAATGAATAAAAATCTCCCCCCTCTTCTCGATGCTAACAGCTTTTGTCCCTTTGTGAATAGCTCCGGAGAGGATGAGGATAGCGCTGTATAAGAAGGATCGTGAGCTGGCACAAAACTGTTTGAAGAAATCTCCTCAGGTAATTACTGTTTTCTTGTAGCTGTTGCCTGTTGGTCATGGTTGCTAGTCTGCATTCAAATATCAACCATTGATATGTTTGACCTCTTGTGAATTTGCATCGTTGACTTTAATCTTGTGGTATTTGTTGGATTGAGTTGTTATGATTCTTCATTACACCCACATTCAAGGCATTGTACCCATGTGTTTCATTCCCCTGCTTCCTAGCTTACACTTAGATTTTGTGCAACTGTCCCTGTGTACAATCTGTTCCATTCATCTCATTTACCCAACTGGTAACTTTTCTTTATTTAACCTCACTGCACCTTGTTGTACTGTGTTGACTTGGCTAATTTACATGCTCATTTTACTGAGTACCTCATACCCCTTGGCCCTGTATGATTTAAAAGTCATTTTGTCCATGCGTGTTTTTGGTCCAGTTGCCTGCTTCATTGACCTTTTTGATTTGATAATCACTTGCACTTATCTCCTGCATGTATCTGCTTGCTGACTTCAATGTTTGCCTTTGAACTTTAGTGCCTTATTGATGACTGCTTTTGGGCACTTGTCACTCGTTTGTTGAAATGCCATTTGAGTATTCTACCACCAAATTATGTCAACTTTGATATGTGAGCTAGCCATATTGCCTTTTGTTTATGCTAATGCTTTGAGTTTGACATAATCTGCCATATGTGAATTGTGCTTGGTTTCAATGAATTGTGCTTTTCTTGCTCTCTTTCATTGTCCTGTTGACCTTGAAATAATGCTTGGTACTTGCTGCTCATTTCTGATTTCTCTTGATGTTAAGTACTGACCTTTTCTTCCTGTTTCTTAAGGCTTCATTGATACTTCAAGGGTGAGAATAAATCTCATCCCTTGCATTCATGTAGCCCATAGCAAATCCCTTCCTTTCCTAGGCAAATTATTTCGCCTTTTCCCACCCCTTTAGTGTGTGCATTAATCCATAATGCTCATACTTTTGGAGTATGGGGAAACAACCCTTCTTCCTTTGTGTTGACCTTTGCAGAGTCGATGTATTTGGGTGATAGGAGCTGGAATCAAGAAGACATCTCAAATGGGCCAAGCAATGCAACAATGTACTTTGTTATTGTTTCTTGTAAAAGCAAAAGAATGCAACATTTCCTAATTCCTTATAATGTATACCAAAATAAAATCTCTCTTTTTTGATTTTCAATTTTCCCACTTTCATGCTTTATGGACGCAACCATATATATGTGCAATGCCAAAATCCAAAAACAAAATGAATAATTAGATCACTAATTAGACACAAATGTAATATGGAATGTGCAAATGTGATTTCTAAAAAATGGACTACTAAACATGCAGATTGCAACCAATAATAAGCATTTTATCCTTTCTTTTTCACCAATTGGCCATTATTACTAATTAAACAGAGGCTTGCTAAATGAACTACACTTAGTAGGTGGCCCAAACGATTCTCCATGAAAATTAAAAGATAAAATCGATTTAAGAACTAAAATGCAACACTAATAAATAAAATTAGGTCCTAAAATTCATAAAATGCTAAAAGTACTCGTCCCAAGCTTCTTGATTTCTTAATTAGCTAATCTAACTTAAAATGGTACTTGAAATGACTAAAATGCCCCTGGATGTGCAAAATAACCAAAATGCCCCTGGACATGCAAAATGACCAAAATGCCCCTGAACATGTGAAATGACCAAAATGCCCCTGGACGTGCAAAATGACCAAAATGCCCCTGACATGCAAAATGACCAAAATAAGAAATAAATTGATTTGAACTAAAGGATACCAGACAAAAGGGGTGTCTACAGGGCTATGGTTTCAAATGTACATTTACAGCTGTTTCTGACATGTGATATTAACGTACGAAATATAATTTTTGACGTATACGTATTCGTTTTGAAATCCCTTGAGTTTGATATTATCATTTTGATAAATTGATTAGATTAAAGATGATTATCTTTAGTTTTGTAAATGACTAAAGAACCCCAATGAAATCTCACATCTTGATTTGAAATTATGTGTTTTAGATTGGCCATGCACTTCAGTCTTAATGCTATGTTAGTTAGCTCTCTGCACTCACGGAGTATTCTTAGGAATACTCACCCTTTCAAATCTTTGTTGTGTTTTCAGGTTAGTTAAAACTTTGTGTTTCCTTGGTCGAGTCGGTGGCGTAGGTTGTTATCATCGCTCTTAGAGGTACTTTTCACTACGTAACGGGTCCCACTGGCATTGTGTCTGCTCATTGTCATCCTAGTGTCGTGCTTATTATTATTTCTTGTCTTATCTTATTATTTGAATTTTACTTTGTTTCGGAATGATGGAACACTTTCATTGTTATTATCGGTTTTGACTATTCCACTTTTACTCTGATTTAAAACTACAGTATTTAAGATTTATACTCAAATCCCTATTTTATGTTGTTTTTGATCTGGTATCGTCGCTTCGTGGAACCTCAGAACGCATGACCGGTCGACACGTATTTTGAGGTGACACGGCGGTTGTCTGTGCTCGACTTCCAGGTCGGAGCGTGACACCTATTTTCTTCTTCTTCTTCGTTCCAAACCTAATTCCTAAACCCAAAATCCCCCATTTCCTTTTTATCATCTTTCTTATTTCCTCTCTTACCTGAGCCCAACTCCCATTCTTTTCTTTACCCAACAGCCGCTGCAACCCACACCGGAGTCTCCTTTTCCGACGACAGCCAACCACCTGAACCCTTGAGATTCTCCCTCTTGTCTTCCCTTTTCTGCTTTTCATAACTAAATCCCAAAGAAACCATAGAAACCTAGCCTAAATAAATCTTGAAACCGCCACCCTTCCTCCTCCAATCCCGAAATCTGATTTTTCAAATTTGATTTTTCAAGCTCCTAATCTGATTTTTCTGTGTGTAATCTATCACTCTTGCGTTTGCCTGAATTTCGTCTACCATATTGCCTTAGTAGCATAAAAAAAATACTAGTTTAACCGGCTTTCCTCTTCTTGTTGCTGGACAGCTTCGATCACAATTAGATGTCGCAGTGGCCAGTGAATGCCCATTTTGCGGTGACTTAATGATCCATGAAATCTCTTTGCCTTTTATCTCTCCAGAAGAAGCTCTCCAGGTTAATTCGTGGGAGATAAAACAACAAAATCTTGCAAACCAAAGAACCATTTCTTTGCCTTTATAATCAAACTATGGTGGGACTCATGGATGTGTGGCTGCGCATCTGCAAGGAGCCTTTCAAGGGATATACTTCTCTTGTTTCTTTACCTTCACACATCAATTAAGTTTCAAAGGAAGGTGTCTATCAGTGTAGTATTTTTGAGTGTAATTTATGGGGTGTTCATTTATCCCGCTTTAAGTGTAAATTTCTCTTTTGTTGAAGATAGTTTATGGGTTTGGGTTTGGGTTTGGGTTTGAATGTATTCTTCATTGTTCTTCATTGTTGTTGAAAAAGTAGGTTTTGATCTTTTTTGAGGAGGTAAATTTGAAAAGTTTGTGTTTTTCTAGTAATAAATAATAATTAGTTTTTTTAGAGAAAAAATAACAATTAATATTATTTAGTATATATTAATTTTTAATTTATAGCAATAATAATAATAATTATTATTATATAATTATCATAATTAGTATAATATATTAAGTATGACAAGGTACCAAAAAAATTAAGTATGACAATTTTTTAAGAATTAAAAAAACAAAAATACTACATGTAAGTATACCGTGATTTTCGGTTAAGAATGGAGTCGTATGTATTGAATTTTGGCTATAATTGATAATAATTTGAAATTAATTATGCATTAAATATCCATATTTGCCAAAAATATTAATTTTTCCAAAAGTATATAAATTTATGAAATTTGGCTATAGGGACTTATTTGCACAATCAGTCATTATACAGGGACCTAAAATGTACTTTCACCAATAATATTAGCATAAAAGCCACGTCGGAAAAGTGGACTTAACCGCGCGTGTCATTCAAATGGTACTGTTAGATCCAAAAAGTACTTAATTGAACGCTTTTTGAAACGTTTGGTACCTAATAATCCGAAATTAGAGTTTTTGGTACTAAGTTGAGATTTTTCTAAAAGATTTGGTAACAAATTGGGATTTTAGCCTTAATTTGAGTACGGCGGATGTTGTTATCACTCCAATTCGAATAACTTCGATACTATTCAAATTATAAAGAAAGGAATCAAAACAAATAACATCTCCATATACACTATTTAAAGCTATAAACAAATTTGATTCTTTTAAATTAAATGACAAACTTAATACTTGGGAGAAGAAAGAAAGAAACTATACAAAATATACAATTCGAAAGGAAAAGAGTCAATTCAATAAATTTGTTTTTTTTTTTTGAAAATTCAATAAATATTAAACCACAAACCATCTACATTACTTGCTTTCTTCCATTTTTTTTTCTTTGGTAAAGATCTTGACTTCTTCCTATAACAAAAAAAAATTGCCTTCTTAATGGGAAGCACACTCCTCTCCTATTGATTTTCTGTAATATTGCCTCCTTTTCCTTTGCCTTAGCAATTTGGCACCTTCACGGCACTTAGGGCTGCGGTTTCAGCCCGGTAATGGAGGAGGGAAACCTTTTTAAGTTTCTTGGACTGTCAAGAGGGTTTGTATGTAGTAATTTATAGTTCTCTACTTGATCTCTCCTCTCAAATTACTAAGATTGATAATGGGTAGTTTAGAATTGTTGGGACTTTAAGAGATAGTGGGTAGTTTAACCTTTGGGTGAGTAAAATTATCACGTTGGGTAGTTTTAAATTTTTGAATATTTCTTTGTTAAAAAAGATAGGGTAGTTTTTTAATTGAATTTGTTTTTAAATCTTTTAAAAAATGATTTTTAAATCGATGTAAAACCAAATTTATCCTCATATTTTTTTCAAAACTATAGTTAGTTTGGATTTTTTAGGAATTTATCAACTGAGTTTGTCTCCGAGTCAACTCTGGACACAAACTCACTTACTCACATCATAATTAGTATAGATAAGTAAATAATAAAAAAATATTTATATATTACAAAGTAAATATTTATGGTTAAATTGTTAATAAACTTATAGTGGCATGTAAATATTCGGACACGTCCATAGACAAAACACTTCATTTTGCTCAAGTTATTGAGAAATCTCAAACATGGTAAATTTCAATTTATTATAAATTATGATAAGAAATACATGACATTCAAATTAATGAATACAAGTGGTTCGGTTCGTGCTGGCGCGTCGAATGTTAAAAAATTAGGATTGTTTAAGAATTACTTCTATTGAATGCAATCGCTCGATGTTGAAAAAATGTTTCAAAGTTACAACATGATCTAAAATTTATTATATTTCTAAATAGCAACTATTAATCTATAAATGGAAAATTGGATTTGCTTAAAACATATTATATCATCTAAATTGTAAATCTTGCTTATATAATGTCTAATGTTTAAAAACATACAATACCTAAATGATTAACCTATTTTTTATCTAGTATCACAAAAATTAAAACCTATGCCAATTGGAGAAAATAATTGCATGTCTTAAGGCATTCTAAATGAACTTGAATTAAGTAACTATTAATTTCACTTCTTTATATAGTTACTGCAAAGTTCTATTTAATTAAAAAAAATAGTTAGTATAGATGAAGGATTAATTTTCTCTATATCACCAACCATGGATTATTTAGCTTTTCAATACACTAAAGAGGGAATTCTCCCAACAATAAATACGGCTACACTAATGACTTCCCAAAACGGTTCCAAAGGATATGCAATTACCAAAATGACCAAATAGGTAAAGGAAAGATAAAAATCTAGTTTGGACTAAACTATAATTTACCAAGTGAGAAAAGACAAAAAAAGACAAAATGCTGGCTCCTCATCAATCCTGATTTGGAGCCTTTAGTAATTTCATTGGGTGTTTCAAATACTATTTAGTATATATATATATATATATACAAGTCATATTAGCCCGTGTTAGCGCTACGGGCATTCTTTGTTTTAGAGTGGTGCTTGATTAACTGATTGAATAAGGATATTAATATAATCAATCATATAAGGTCCACAGTCATTCTTTGTTATAGAGTGGTACTTGATTAATTGATTGAATTATATAAAGTTGTGGTAAAAATGCAATTTAAATGAATTAGTTTTAATATTGTCTCTTGCTATTGCCATAAATCTTTGTAAGCTAACTTTTTAGACATGCAAAATTAAGAAGGACAAAGAACATGTTTTTATTTGTAAGTAATAGGAAGTGCAAAGATGTAATAGAATATGGTGTTAATTGGATAATAATAGACGCATTGAAGAAAGGGTGGTTTAATTCAGAAGGGAAAAACATTGAACGGTCCATGGTGAAGAAATGGGGAAGGAGAAGAAAAAGGAAAGAGATGTGAAGGTGAAAACAGAGGGGAGTAATGAAATGTTTAATTTTTGGCAAACTTGAAGATTGATCAGTACTAAGGAGTTGAAAGGAAGCGGCAACTGAGTTGGTGAGAGGAAAAAAGAAAAGGGGGGAGAAACATTAATTAAAAACAATTAAGGAAGGGAAATGAGTAATTACAAAAAAGGGTAGCAGGAAAAGGAAGGGGGGAAACTCATAGAGGGGCTTTTTAGTCATCCGAAAAGTGAGAAAAGACCACAAAAAGCCAAAAGATGGCACCACATTAATCCTCAATTTGGCCTTTTCATAATTTCCCTGGTAACTAAAAATAATATATAGTATATATAAGTGAAACTAATAAAACTGAAATTGAAATTATAATGTTTGTCATATAAAATTGGCTATGGATTGGATAAAAAGAAATGTACAAATTGAGGAGTATACGATTTGCAATCATCAAAGGTAGCAAACTAAAAAAAATGGAAATGGAGAAGAAAGAAAGCTTGAACAAAACCTATAACATTAGGTAGATAATAAAGAAAATGAATAAAAATTGTGCTCTTCAAAAGAAAAAGATTGTATGTGATCTATAAATTTAATATTACCACACACATATTCTCAAAACAAAATGCTATTACAAATATGTTTGCTATAAAATTGGTTATGGAAAAATCATCTAACGGGAAAAAATTGAGCAGTTTAAGAGTTGCTATCATAAAAGGTAGCACATGGAAAAAAAAAGGAAAAATGTGAAATGAAAGAAACATGATCAAAACTTGTAAAATAAGGGTGGCAAAAAAAATGAATGAAAATTTTGGAGCAGTGGTTGCAAATGCTAAAAGAACTATTGGGGTATATATAGGTGACATGATTATTATTTGAGGTAAAATGCATGTAAAATCAATTTAATTAAAACTGATAAAATGAAATTTATACTAATTAAAATGAGCAAATTGAATGTGAGAATATCATTTATCATTAATTATTATGGTAATTGATTTTGATTTGAAAACATTCAAATCAAATCAAATTGAATAGGAAAATTTTTAACCCTAATTTTTCTTAATTTTTGAATTAATAATTTATTAGGGAGTTAATTTTGGATCTATATAATCAAATCAAATCATTTAATTAATACAAATTGGACACATAACACCGAGAGACATATGCCATGTGTCAAAAGGAGAGGCTTTAATTAATTAATATATATTTCCATTTTTCCAACTTCCTTTATATATCAAATTGAATCTTCTGATCCTCACTTGCTTCCAATGAACTAAATAAGTCAACCAATATATCAGGTTTCACATCATTTATAGAAGTCGGGTCAAGTTTAAAAACCTCTGTCAAACATTCGTCGACAACTTCAAGGGCGTAAAGATCAACCCTTGGCGCACGTTCAACTACATAATGGAGAGAAAACAAAACTATGTTTAGCAAGTCCTGTAGATGATCTCTTTTTCCTCTATTCATGTACAAACTCTCTCTTATAGCAACGACCCTAATGTTGCTGGTTGTATGAGGAATTACTAGCTCCTTCCTCCTTCATTGCCAACAGTGCTAAAAAATAATTTGTTATGTCCAGCACACAAAAATTGCATATCAGTGGGGAACCCACGTTTCAGACCTCATGATCCATCGGTTACACAATCTTTTCAAGTCCAGAGTTGTGATAAGAACAAAATACCAGCAAATATTCCACATTGACTAGCTGATATGGGTACCAACTTCCTCTTACAGAAAATCCCTCTAGAAGGAGCATTTATTTAAATTCTTCAGACATGATATCAAACCCCAAAATAGAATCTACAGTAATGAAGGTAATGGACTCTTTCAGTGCAAGCCAGAAGATATGCCCACTGCAAGTTACCTGATCTCGGTATGGATGTGGGAAATTGGATACTTTGTAAGGCAGGTGTCTCGAAGAGTTCTTGGAGTAAGTTTGAACTAAAAGATTATCCACTCCATCACCCAAAACCATATCACACCTATACTGAATTCTCAAAATCTTGAATTCTTGAACCCAATCATCCTAACAAAACCCAGTAACAATATGACTGACTTATCACTAATATGTCCCTCATGGGGTTTCCATTTGATAATTGCCATGGATTTTGTAAAAGGATTCCATACCGTGAGCGTTTGAGGGCTATGGCATAGCTTTATCATTCCAGAAAATTCTTCCTTTCAATTGCAAAAACACACCAACCCGTTTGAGACACCAACAAAGAAATTTTGAACATCAGTGGTAGTGTTTATACCCTAATTTACAATTTGGATAATTAAGCGATTGTGGCAAATTGACCTAGTCCCAAAACCCTAACCACTCTTGAAAATTGCTTGGAAAATTCCTTGTAAATTGAATTAAAATTAAATTAATATTAATCATCAAAGGACCAAATTGCAAAGAAGGAAGAAGTTTTGGCCTAAAATTATAATTAAGCCAATAAGCTTAACTTTGCAAAATAAAAAAAAAGAAATCCATGGCAAAAGTGGCGATGGATTTTGCCTCAAAATATATGGCCATCCCATATAACAAAAACCGGCAAATTGGCCTTGAATTAATTCAAGGCCGATTGGCCATGAATTGAATAAGTCATGGTGGTCGTTCAAAAAGATCACATAGTGGTCATTAGAAAAGACCACACGTTGGTCTTGGCAAAAGCCACGATGGCTTTTATGATAAACCAGGTGGCTGGCTTTAGGATTTACATGCGTTTGGCTATTTTAGCCAAATCAATTCTAATTATTAAGTTTGATTATTTGTTTAATCAATTTTTGAAAAATTAAAGAAAAGTTGCTGGCTATGATAAAAAGCTATATTGGGTTTTCAATTTTGCCAAAATGGAGAATTTTAAAAAGTCATGTTGGGTTTTCAATTTAGCCATACACTGATCGTAGCAAAAAGCCAATCGGTTTTGGAAAAATGCTTGATGGTTTTTCTTGTTTCGGGTTAAACTTTTTGACCAATTTCTAAATTTAAGATATTTGACTCGGTTTTGATGAAAACCAAGCCAGCCTAATGATCATCTTCACAAACAAATTGGTGGATGTGTGATATCATGACTTAATTAGAGAATTAAAGTAAAAATTATTAAGTTTAAATCTTAAATTAAGTATGAGTTTGGGTAAAGAAATTGGTTGAGGGACTAAATTGATAGAAATGATAAGTTAAAGGATTTAATTGAGTAGGTAGGATAAATGAGGGGGCAAAATCGTCATTTTACCCCTAAGTATAAAGGCCAATATTTTCTCTTCTTTGGCCGGTTGTCTTCTTCCTCCCTTTTCAAAAAAAAAAAATTCTTCAAAGCTTTCTCACTCTAACCACACAACTCTCTCTCTCTCTTCCACAAACCATCTCCAAATCACCATGAAATTAGCATGCAAAGCAACCATTTGAATCCTCTCACTTCCCTCAATCATTTCATACCAAGATGATAAAATATTGAGTTAGAAAAGTGAGTTTGGAAGCTTGGAAAAGAGGACTACGGGTTGGAAGATTATTCAAGTTGGTGGTGAGGATTTGATATTTAGTTTTGGTTAATAAGTTGTTGTTAATGGTATTTGAGTTGTTGTTGATATTATTTCTTTGATATTTATTGAAGATTTGCATTGTGGAAGATAGGAGGAGTAAGAGCTTCAATTTGGGTAAGTGATTTGAGTGCTTGATTTGTGTTTTAATGGATTTTGGAGTTGATATTGAGTTTTAAATAAATTGGGTATGTTGCAATATAATTTTTGGATGAAGAATGGTGTAAAAATGGCATTATTTGCGCTGCTTGGCAAGCAAGCGCCTACTGGGCTGGCGTAGCAGGCTTGGGCTTGCGCGCGGCCTATTGCGGCTTTGCCCAGCCACTTGGTATGGATCGAATCGGTCCAACCTGGTTGATCAAACCAGATTGACTCAAACCAGACCGAAATTTCAAAAATTAAAATTTTACCCCTAAGTTTAATTCAGACCCCAAAATGACAAAATTGCCCCCAGAAAGTCGAAATTGATTACTAAGCATAGTTACGGGTCAATACAAGTGAAATTACCAATTTACCCTTAGTGGAAAAATTACTATTTTGCCCATAGAAGCTTTAATTGACAATTTAAGCATACGAATTGTACCGTTAGGGTAAAGGAGATGTTTTAGTGACTTCGTAAAAGAAATTGTCGGCTTTTGTGAATTGTCATAATTACGATTTTACCCTAAGTGCTACCAAATGCCGATTTAGCCACGGAAAGAGGCTTTAAACTCTTAGAACCGTTCCAAAATTAAATAAAGCCTTAGTTGGGCACGTTTGTGAGTCTTTGGATCCTATTATACTTTTTTTATTATCATTGTTTTTATTGAGTTTTAATACTAATGACTTTGATTTTTTGCTTCCCTCCACTAGGCGAAAGAGACGCCGGCGGGATGCTTGATTTGGCTCACAGAGGACGGACCTTGGGGGTATACGAGACCACGTACTGTGAGTGGACTTTCTTCAACGGAGAACCCGTTGAGGAAATTGTTTTCATTACTGTTTTATCAATTTGTTTTCTAAACGATTATTATTAAATAATTTCGGGTGCATAAGCAATCCTTAAAACTGGTTTTGAGCAGTTGGTAAGCATACGGGGACTCGTGGATTGGACGCAATCCAGGGAGTACGTATGGCTTGTTTTGGTGGTATACTAGCTAGTACTTGGACATGTGAGGCGGACCATTGTTATTGTGTTATGGATCCACAAGGTCCGTTGGCTCCAGGCCCGACACGCATGCTAGTCGTTGGCGTGTGCATGGGAGAGCCAAACTGGGTGTGTTGCGGCCACCACGCAATGCCGGACCCAAGCCAACGTCAGGGGACGGGCATGGTTTTGTTTTAACATTATGATATGACGGAAATGCCCCTGATGGTTCCGGAGGTTGGCTCGGACCAAGGTCACTTCGGATATGTTTTGATGGCAGCCCCTGGTTTTAAACCGAGAACTGGATTCATATTCTTAGTTTGATATTACTAATTGGTTTTGTTATAAATTGTTTTAATAAATTGTTTTGGTTGTGAGTGCACCCCACCCTCTACTGGTCCTTTTTTGAGGGTGGCTCACTCACTGGGTACATATTTTTGTACTCACCCCACTTTGGTTGTTGTGATTTCAGGATCCTAGAATCGAGCTTTCCTTGTTGTGCCGAGTCGGGGGCTTAGGAGATCAGCTTACTCCGCAGAGGTACTACTCACTATGTACGGGTTCCACTGGCAGTTGTAACTTGTTCGTTCATTTCTTTTTTGTTTTTTCGATTTGGTTTTGGCCTTAGGGAAAAAACATGTTATGCTTCCGCTGAATTGACACTGTTGAATTTTATGTTTATTTCCTTGGATTTGAGCATGAGGCTCTGTTGTTGATGTTTGGGTTTCGGAACCCTGTTTCGCACCTTAGCTGCATTTGAGAGCTATCGTATGTCTTCATAAACAGATACTTTGATTTGTTGTTCATTTTTGTTTTGTTTTGGGCCTTTATACTGACGCTTTGCGAGACCTTGTGTGCGTTTGACGCGCGACACGTATTACAAGGTATCGTGGCGGTTGTCCGTGCTCGATTCCGAGTCGGGGCGTGATAGGATGTGCAACAATAAAGGTGGTGCTTTAGACCTCTATGTCTTCATGAGGTAAAAATTAATGCCATGGTAGGCGGCGTGTGAAGGCAAATCAGAGTCGTGAAAAATTCTTGACAAAACTCCCAAGGAAATAACGTGTATATCAAGTGATTGATCGTGATTTCCTAATTTTGTAGATCTAAATGGTAATGAGGATTTCCAATCAATTATATGAAGATTGAAGACAATTACAATCTCTTGATGGAAGGGATTTTGTCGGAAGCCTTGGCTATATAAGCAGAAGCACCTCCAACTTTGAAAAAGATCTCCGGACTAACAACTTGCCCTGCGCAAACAACACAACACTTCAAGCTCTATGCTTACTACATTCCACTATTTTCCTTGCTCTTGCAAGTTATTGTTTTGTTTTTGTTTTTCTCTTAGACTCTTGTCTACTCCTTTTAAGACTCTTGTCTTAACAACTTTCTTTGTAATTTTCTCGTTCATAATGACAACCCATTGTTCTCCTTTTCAAACTTGTTAAACCTGATAATGCTCTATCAGAAGTCTGGGTTGCATGTATTAGACACTTCGGTGTGACTTAAAACCAGATCTCACAAATACACTCATTTGATTCAATCTCATTTCAAGTTCTCTAAGCTCGCATTAATTTCTTTTTCAATTTGAGTAAATTGATTGGCACGCCCCTCTCTACAATCCGCGCGTGTGCCCAGGGAGATTTTGGCGCTACATCTCTTTTTGGCACGCCTGGTGGGACACAAGAAGGACTTCTCACTCCGGTGTCATTTTAAGGTTATTCACAAGTTGGCAATCCAACTTTTAATTTCTATTATTTCGGTTTCTACGGCTCCTCCCAAGGACACTGGGTGTTAATCTCTACTGCAAGTTTACTCTTACTACCTTTGTTTTAATTTCAATTCTCATGCCATGTCGCATCGTGGTTTTCTTTCATGCTCTTCTTCCCTACCTTTCTTGTTTATTATATACAAGTTTTTTACTTTATTGCAATTGTTATGACTCCGCTCACAACGTGTCCTTACGAGGATATGAAAGTAACAATGGAAACATCGACGAAGTTGGTGGCAACTCTTCTCAGGGTCATGCCATGGCTTTCGGTGACTTTGCTAACATCTTTGAAGACACGATGAATAAAATGGATGCTAGATTTCAAGAAATGATCCTAGAACAAAGAGCCCTACTAACCCAAAACGAGAATGGCTTCAAACAACTTCAGGAAGCCATCTCGGGGATGGTAGCAACGCTCGGTGGGCAAGTTCAACAACCCCATAGGGAGATGCCAACCCCGCTTGATGCCATGCATGCTATCAATGCCAACCCCACTTTGACGATGGACTATCTCTCCTTTTGGTATCGTCAACATTGCACCATCTCAACAGTGCAAACATTTCAAGCAGCAGCATCCTAAACGATGCTAGCCTTCTCAGCAATCAAGACTCTATTTCCTTACAACTTTCTCTAAGTTGCCATCCCAGCAGTGATCTTGTCTCTCCAACAATCCATTCACCAAAGAGGATCACCTTGTTCAAGCTACAAAGATGTTCCATCACGACAGCACAAATCCCTCCTTCGGCAATACAGTCATCAGCAGACATGTGCATCCCAACTGCCAAAGTCTGTCAGCAATACATTCACCAGCAGAGAAAGTCAAATTCTCTCAGCACCACCCATTTGTCTCTACAATCACAACTGTTACGGTAACATCCACAACACTCATTTCAATTGGAGTCTTATTTGACATTTCCACTCCACTTTGGATTCGGTACTAGGGTTTTTGGCACGACTTGCTCTAAAGAGATTCCACGGTTCAAGTGTATCCCCAACGACTTGATCAACTGTTCAGTGATGATACCACCAAGAATCTCCTTAACAGCAAAAGTCAACAGACCCATGTCATCATTCCAGTCATCAAAGTGCTTGTCTCGATTTGCTCTAAAGAGATTCCACGGTTCAAGTGTATCCCCAATGGTTTGATGAGCGCTCTCCCATTTGGTGATGATACACTAAGAATCTCCTAAGCAGCAACCATTTAAGACAACAGGCAAACCCCATTACATTTTCCACCTCATCTATCCCAACCAATAAACACATATCCTTTAACCTTCCTACCACTGAGAGACTCATTCAACAATGTCTACCGATGCAACAAAGCCTCTTTTGAGCCAACAATTGCCAATGTTCTTTGAGAAGCATTTACTGCTCAGCAGCAAGCATCAATCTAGCCAACAACAGTCAACAAAGGATCTATCTACATCAGTGCTGAACCATTATGGGCGTTACATGCTGCCAATGAAGCATTCTTGTGGAAGTCAAGACTCACTACTGTGGCAGACTCATTAACAACAAGTTTGCCAGCATCAAGCGGCAGACACCCTACCGATGAAAGGAAGAATTTCAAATTCCTCTGTTGCACGATAGACTTTCCAACATCAAGCTTACTACCAGCAGCTCATTAGTAGCAAGCTCATTAGCAACAAGTCTGCCAGCAGAAGGCAACAGACTAATCAGCAACAAGCTCGCCAGTAGAAAGCTTGTCAGCAACATACTACACTTGTGGCAAGTCACACCAACAACACTCAAACGTATAGCCAACCACTCTTCCTCAACCTTCAAGATAAGTCCCTTAAATAAAAGTTTCTTTATACTCGTTGCTGGTCATTTACAAATTTTGGAACACATAACCAACATTGATTTCCATATTTGAACACATTGGCCTTAAGAGATATTGAGTCCAGGCTCTGCTGGCCTCACCTTTTCTCAAGGGGGCTAATGCTAGGGGCCAATTTATGATGGATCCAAAAAGCCCTACAAAGCCCTACAAAGCCCATATTTTACAGAAAGCCTAAACCCTCTTTAGCCCATAAATCACAAATACTTAACCCAAATCAAACGCAAATATCCAAAACAACTATTTCTTAATTAATGGATCCCACTCTTAATACCCATTATATTCTATAAAGCCCATTTCTTTATAAAAGGGCATTGTTTCATTAAAGCCCATTATTCATTAAAAGCCAATTATTCACAAATGATTAAATAGCCCATAAATATGGATATTTAAATCCCTTTTTTAGCTCCAAAAAAGGGGATCCACTATTCATCATCTTCTTCCCCAAAACCAAAGGAGACATTTTCTTCAAGTCTCACTAACTACTTCCTTTATCACATAAACACTATTCATGGCTTCCTAAATCTCCATTAAAACCTCTAAAAGTGTCTTAAAGAGATGATTATTCCTCTTGACAACCACCATCATGGCGTTGGCCAAGCATGGTAAGTCCCCATGGTTTTCTCTTATTTCCAAGGGATTATGTTATTAAAATCATTTCCATTAAGGTCCACTATGTGGCAAAGGCATCATCAAGGCTAAAGATGGCTTAGTCCATCATCGAGCCGACGGTGAAGAGTAGTGCCCGCCTCACCTAGTCTTCCTTGTTATGATATTTTACCCATCATCATCAAGATGTGGTAAAAGCATTATCAAGCCAAAAGGGATTAAGAGTAGTGCATCATCAAGCCAAATTCTCATTTAACAGCCCTTGTTATATAATTTTACCCATCATCATCAAGATGTGGTAAAGGCAATATTAAGCCAGAGATTGAGAGTAGTGCATCATCAAGCCAAGCTCTCAACATCTAGGCAATGAGCCGTCATTAATCTACTCAACAAACTATTTTCAAGAGTTCCATTCGGCCATCCATGGTGATTTTACGATTTCAGAGGTATGCTGGAAAGTTACTGTGCATGACCTCTGCTGGAGTGTCAGGTCCACCATCGGGTCCCGCTGGGACCCACAGCAGTGTGACGTGGCGACACATGATCGAATTATGCGTGGGGCTCACCCATAGGGAAGTATTCCTCCATCTAATTATTTCCCTTAAATCTATTATCTATTTATTTAGTTCCATTATTTATTAGTTATTTATTAAAGTCAACTAAATCAATGGCTAACATGTTTGCTTTGTAGCACCATTTAGGTGCTGACACGTGGCCCCAAGCCCATGTCCATGGGGGATTTAGTTGGGAGCATGGTTTGGTTGGTTATGAGGTGATTGTTGTGTTCTAATTAATTTTTAGTCAAATTCTTAACTTAAATACTTGGGCAAGTTAATGGTGATTGACATAAATATGATTAGAAGGGGAATATATAGTGACCTTTGGGCACCTATACACGCTAACTCCACTTTGGGCTGAAGGGATTCTTTCCATAAGTATTAAATGCTTTCCTTGAGATGCTGATGGGAGAGCAAACTTGTAAATAGTAATACACAATGGATATAAGGCAGCAGTGAGAAGACCTCTGGATATTCGTCTGACAGGAAGTGCACTCCAGTTGTAAGTCATTCTCAGCTTTTCTAGAGCTTTCCAAGACAGCCAGGTGCTTATTAAGTCCAAGGAATATTTCTTGGGAGAAGAGGGATATTAGCACTTGGTCACACCTGACATAAAGCGTGACAGCAGGCTGACACATGGAAATGACATTCTCCTTATACTCCAAGTTTATGCAGTGCACTCAACAGACCGCTTGATATTTGGTAGACAGCAAGTGCATTCCAGCTGTAAACCAATACCAGCTTTTTTAGAACATTCCGCTACAATCAAATACTCAGTAGATCCAAGGGTATTAATTGGGTAAAAGGAGCTGTCCTAACAAGCTGTATCCAACAGCAGTACTGGCTCCGCTAATGACACCTGAGATGACATTTTCCTTGGCCTCCACTCCAAGTTTCTGCAGTGCTCCCAGCAGACCGGTCTGTACTGAAATATAAGCTATTACAACAATGGGTAAAGACCAATTTCCTTTGCCTATAAATAGTGCTCATTTTCTCCATCATAAAACCATCCATTAAGGAGGGGGATACTCTACTTCATTCTCTACTCCACTCTCTTTCTCTCTACATAAAAGCTCTCTCTCTCTCTCTCTCTCTCTCTACACTAAAGCTCTCAAAGTTTCCCATTTTACCCTCAAGAAGCCATCAAGAAGCTCCATTTTCGTGCTCTTTGAAGAAGAGGAAGTTCAAGGGGAGATTTTGATCGGTCGTCAGCAATCATAAAAATAATCCCAACAATTACTAACTAAAAATAGCTAGGGCAAGTAGGGGTCGAACCCACATAGAGATAGGTTATTATTCTTTTTCTTAAAACAATCAAATAAAATAAAGAGATTTTTAAAGTAGAATCAAATCTAATCAAACTAACAATTAAAATTAACTAAGGAAGCAATCAAGAAAGTTAAAGAAAACAATTAATCAGAAAGCAGTGAATAAATTGAGAAAATAATTAAAAGAACCCTCCAACATAGAATTAATATCCCTCTTGACAAAAATAACATGGATCATTGATATTTAAAAATTATGAAAACATTGGATAACTTGTTTGGATTTAAATCCTAAATTACCAAATTAGATAAGATTTCCCTTTTGAGGCTTAAATTATCTCTATCATTCTTTTAGCAATTGATTTCCCTTTTGAGGATTAAAAATCACTAAAGAACAAAGCATTAAGAACTAGTAATTTATAAACAAGCACAACAAGCAATTACTCACCCATTGATTCTTAATTCTCTTGGAAGGAGGTGTTAATTCTCATCCAATTGCTACAAAAAACTAAATTTGAGGTGTTAATTCTAGACTTAATTTAGCTAATGTTAACTTAATTTATCATGAACGTGTCGACTCCAATCAATCAAAACATGCAACGTAGAATTAAAACAGAGATTTAAGAAATATCCAAAACAATTTTCATATATAAGCACAAAATCTCACCATGATATAAGTCAAGAGATCAATTATATTCTACATTGGAGAAAAAAATAGGATTACTCACTCATGAATTGAGTGAGCATCCAAAGAATAAGAAGAAAACTTATCTATGGATGGGAAGAAGAGGGGGGCGACGGCTCCAAGGGCTTTCTCCTCCAAATCTTAAACAATTCTTCAAAAATAAAATGAAATCTCTACATACTAACAACCTAGACCTAAGGTGGCTATTTTCTAGTGGAAAATAACCCCTAGGACTCCAATTATAATTAGGATAGGACTCTAGGACGGTTTAAAGGTTGACTTGGTCTCCAAGTTGGATTAAAAGTCTTCTTAGGCTGAAATTATGGATAAAAATCGGATCCTGGAAATTTCTCGAATCGCACAGCAACTTCAACAGCAATTTCTGGCTTGAAAATTGCATAACTGGGGTTTGGGCTTCAAAGAAAAGTTGTAGATCTCGAAATTAGCTTTCCAACGCCTACTCATGGGCCTTATTTGGAGGTCTGAGCAGAAAGTTATGGTCTTTTTACCAAGACTGTGCTGAATCCTAATCCAATTAGGACTAGTATGCGAGAATTGAATATTTTCCTTGGGTTGTGCGACATTAATTGGATTTTTAATTCCAATTATTGGCTTATATGGGTTGAGTATTCACCCATATTAAATATCCAAAATTCCATGGCTTCAAGGTCTTCTAAATCTTCTTCAAATGATTGTCTTCAATTCTTCGCGATTTAAGCTCGATCCTTAATTCTTGCTCCTTGAAATAATTCTTCATTATTCTTCAAGTCTTCAAATTATCTTCAAGAAATCTTCAATCACGAACTTCGAATCTCCAAATCTCCACTCAAAATTACTTTTATCTGTATAAAAAGTCATCAAAATAGCTCCAAAAGTAGTGAAAATTAGTAATTTTCCAATTTTGCATAACTTAAAGACTCAAATCACAAATATTAACAAAATAAGATATATTAGAGCATAAATTCATCTAAAAACATAATAAAATAGCTATAAAACTGGGGTTGTTTTTGACTCGATCAGATTCCATAGAAACCATGGAGGGGGTGTAAATTGTGTTAGGCAAGTCCTATTCCCAAGTGCAACAAGCTACCTCTCCTCTCCCAAACCTCTCTTACTATTTCCTTTATTATTACTATTTCCCATATTATTATTATCTTTACTACTAACCTCTTATTTTCTCTTCTTTTTTTCTATAAAGTATTAGTTTCTTCTTGGATTATTTCTTGTTTTCCATTGTTAGTGGTGTACAGCTGTCTGTTTGCTGTGGGACTGCCTCGTTGACGTATCACTCTACCGAGGAGGAGATCCCGCAGCTGGAAGGTGCTGCTGGGCACTTTAACCAAAGTCTTGTCCTTCATCAACAAAGGAGGTTAGTGTCGTGGTGATCGGTCGTCAGCAAATCATAAAAATAAAAATCCCAACAATTACTAACTAAAGATAGTTAGGGCAAGTAGGGGTCGATCCCACAGAGAGAGGTTATTATTATTTTTCTTAAAACAAAACAAATAAAATAAAGAAGATTTTGAGAGTAAAATTAAATCAAATCAAACTAACAATTAAGACTATTTAAGAAAACAATCAAGAAAATTAAAGAAAACAATTAATCAGAAAGCAGAAAATAAATTGAAAAAATAATTAAGAGAAACCTCCAACATAGAATTAATATCCCTCTTGACAACAATAACATGGATCATTGACATCAAAAGATTATGAAAACAATGGATAGCTTGCTTGGAATTTAATCCTAAATTACCTTAATTAGATAAAACTCGTGATCCAGTGTGAATTATCCCTTTTACTCTTTAAATAATTACCTCTTGATCCAGTGAGATAATTACTCAAGAATAAAGCATTAAGATCTAGTAATTTACAAGCACAATGGGCAATTAAAAATTGGTCAAAGATTCTTAAATCCCTTGGAAGGAAGATCCTTCACTTACCAATTGCTACCAAACAATTAAATCCGAAGATCCTTCAAGATTTAATTTAGCTAATGCTACTTAATTTATCAAGAAAGTGCTAGCTTCAATCCATCAAAACAAGCAACATAGAATTCATGCAGAGATATTAAGAATTACCCTATTAATTTTCATATAAAAGCACAAAATCTCACCATGATATAAGTCAAGAGATCAATTAAATTCTACATTGGAGAAAAGAAAAGGATTACTCACTCATGAATTGAGTGAGCATCCAAAGAAAAGAACAAAAACTTATCTATGGATAGGAAGAAGAGGGGGACGACGACTCCTAGGGCAAACTCTTCCAAATCTTCAACAATTCTTCAGAATAAAATCTCTAGATCTACATGCATCAAAAACCTAGACCTAAGGTGGCTATTTATAGTGGAAATAATTCTAGAAAATCCAATCCTAACTTGGAAAAGGGTCTAAGTCGGTTTTGAGTCTAACTCAGAGTCTAAGTTAGATTAAAAATCTTCCTAGAGTAGAATCCAAGTTAAAATAGGATCCTGAAATTTTGCTGAATTCGTGCAGGGACTTCGACGTCATTTTTGGAATTGAGAACGGCAGAACTGGGTCTTGGACTTCAAAGGAAAGTTGTAGATCTTGGAGATAGCTTTCCAACGAGTACTCATGGGCTTCAAACGGAGGTCTGAGCAGAAAGTTATGAGTTTTTTACCAAAACTGCGCCTGAATCCTAATCCTGTTAGGACTAGAATCGGGAATCTACGGAATTTTGGATATTTCCTTGAATTTAGGAGTCATTAATTGGGATTTTAATTCCAATTAATAATTATATGGGCTGAGTATTTTCCCATATTAAATATCCAAAATTCCTTAGCTTCCAGCCTTCTTCATGGCTTGTCTTCAATCCTTCGCAATTAAAGCTCCATTCTTCAATTCTTGCTCTTGAAATTATTCTTCAATGGTCTTCAAATCTTCAAATAGTCTTCAATAAGTCTTCAAACACGAACTTCGAATCTCCAAATCTATACTCAAAATTACTTTGCTCATATCTGTGTAAAAAGTCATCAAAATAGCTCCAAAAGTAGTGAAAATTATCAAATTATCAATTTTACATCTTATAAAGACTCAAAACATAAATATTAACAAAATAACAATATATTTAAGCATAAATAGATCCAAAAACACAATAAAATAGACCAATAAAAATAGGGTTGTTTTTGGTCTTGATCATATTTTCCCCCACACTTGAACTTTGCTAGTCCCTTAGCAAATCAATGTGTAAGTTAATCAAAAACCAATTTTTCAAGAAATCAATTTGAATTCATACAAACATCAAAGAATCAATTCAATCATGAAATCAAAATAACAAAGTATAATAATAATACTTAATCCAAAGATCAAGAAACAACAAGCATCATCATTCTTAAGTAGCCATAATTAAAGTAGCTTTAATCACTTACCATTCTTCACTTTCTATAACTACTTCTTTCTATAAGCTCATGTTTTCCTCTATTTCTCCATTACTCAAAAGATTGCAATGTCATAAATATAAATCAAGGGTCATTGTGGGTTATAATAGATTTTCAAAGGTAATTGTTCTTACAAAATTGAGGTTACTAACCTCGAAGTGTTCATGATTTGGGGTTACTAACTCCCATTTTTGAGGCTACTAGCACTCTAGAAGGACTCCTTTTATTTTTTCTAGAGGGACAATATTTCTGTAATTCCATGCCTCTTATCCTCTTTCCAAGGGTTACTAACTCCTTTTGTTTAAGAAAAGAGTGACAACAATGGATTAATTAATTTTTTTTTTACAGAAATACCTCTTCTCCTCTATCATGAAAACACTTCTTTTTATTGAAAACAATTTTTTTTTACCGTTTTTATTAGATAGTCCCCCACCACTTATTCTTGACATATATCCATGGCATACTTTCTCAATCATAATTTCAATCAAGATTGAACACAAGTTCTAGAAATAAATAATCATATAAGCAATTAATGAATAAGATCATATCACAAACTTCAATTATACCTAATTCTAAGAAATCAAACAACATGCTATAACTCAATCAATAAATCAAACATTATTAAAATTACTAAGCATTCATCAATCATAATTAAATCAATTAATCAAAATATGCCTGAAAATTCAAAATTTTATCTTCAAAAATCAATTTTTCAAAAATTTTTGTCAAAAATTGGGAAAAATAAGATTAATCCAAAAACAATAAAATTCTATCCTAGGTTCTCATGCAAACAAGGACTATCATATGACTCAATTATTCAAGTAAAAACCCTATCAAGTATTCACCCCCCCACACTTAAAATTCACATTGTCCTCAATGTAAAAACAATTAAGCAAAGCATGCAAAATCATCTTACCAAAAATAAATAGTTAGGGTTGAAGAAAACATACCTGGGTGGCCTTGATGAAGATAATCACTCAATCATAAAAGACAATAGAAAATTAAAGTGATAGGAAAATAAAACTAGATAGTTTATTAATGAAACTTGAAAATTAAAGACATAAGATAAAGGAAATTGAAAATTAAAGCATAAATAACTAATCCTAAGATGCATAAAAAAAATAAATCTTAAAAACAAGAAACTTAAAACTAAACCTAAATTGGTTTATGAATAGCCTTATCCAATAAATTGAAGAGGTCATCCAAATTCCCAATTATATTATTAAAATCATTTCTTAAGCTAGTAATTTGATCACTAATTTGATTGCACCGAGCAAGGAAAGGGTGAAGTCTCTTCCTTTTCTTGATTAACCTCCTCTTCCTCTTCCTTATTCTCATCACTAGAAGCATCACTTGAAATATCTATTACCATAGTAGCAATTTTCTCTTGAACTTCTTGTAAAGAAACCTTTGGTGCAATAAGGGGTGATAATCGATCTGCTTTCTCTTCAAGGGTAGAAATAGAAGCAACTTGTTGAACCCTTGGTTGATTAGAAGATGAAGCAAAATTGGGATCATGGAACCTTTGAGGGAAAGGAACACAACTTATAGGGCGATATGGAGGCCTATAAGGTTTGACCCGATATCCTCCAAACCTTGGCATAGGGTTTGGCTTGCTCCATTGTTCAACTTGAGGTCTTATCCTTCCATTAAAATTCCTTGGTCCAGGAGGATAAGAAAATCGATTTCCATAAGGATGAAATCGATTCTTGAACTCTTGGATTGCTCTCTCCTTGGTTCTCATAACAGCATCATGGGACTTGTTAACCATATTCAAAAGAAATTGATAAATCATCCTTGCTTTGAAACCGGGCTTAGTAGCAATCTCTTCCTTGGGTAGTGATGCTATCATGCTCAAAAGCTCATGACAATCTTGACGAAGAAAGCTTCCTTGAAATTTTTCACCGAATTGGGAGGCTCCAATTTGATAAAATTGTCTCCTAAATTTCTTGAATTGAACTTCAAAATCCATTGAAGTAAGCATCATCAACATCTTCAAAAATTGGGGAAGACCTTACCGAAATTCTTGCTTGCCTTCTTGTCGACGATTTGCTTCCTTTGAGGTCGATTAATTTATTCTCTTTAATCGACAAATTAGCTCCTTTGCTTCACTTGTCGATTCACTTGTTTTTTTTTAAGTCGACTAATTCCTTCTCTTAGTCGACTTTGATACCTTTAATAATCGACAAGCTTAAGTCGATGCTTGCTCTTTCCTTAAAATCGACAATTCTTAGTCGATGTTAGCTCCTTATCGACTTTGATCCTTGTCGACAATTATGCTTCCTCTTATCGGGACTTGCTCTTATCGACTTGGCTTGCTTCGAATATTGCT
>AWUE01021603.1:0-15885 GCA_001974825.2 Corchorus olitorius
ATTCTGTTTGCTTTGTGATTGTGTTTCTTGCTGCCTTTTGGCCACTCTGCTTCTTGGAGATGAGCCTTGCTGTTTGTGCTCCAATATGGCTGCTGGAATGACCATTGGCGAGTATGGTATTGAGCATTGTTCCTTGAAATGTTTGCTGCAAAAATGTCCTTATTTGGTGCTGTCTTTTGAAAATTCATAACTTTTTCAATTCAACTCCAATTGCTGTGTTCTTGCAGGCTGAAGAAAGCTTGAAGAGTGCTTTTCAACCTTCATGAAGACCATTTTGGTGATCGGGGTCATTTTGGGTGCCAATTTTGAGCTTTCCTTGAGCTGCAATTGCTGTCCAGGATTTTTGCAGATTTGGAGGGCTGTATTGCGGGGTCCATATCTCCCTCATTCGAAATCCAAATCGTGTCATTCTTGTGTCCAAATTGAAGCCCCAAGAATCCTCTACAACTTCCGTTCACAAAGTTTTTTCGTTTGAGCTCTCCAAAGTAATCAAATCTGCACTCTTCCGGGACCGCACTGTTGGCAACTTGTGTGGGCTGTTTTGCTTTGCTTTTAATCTTGTTTTTTCTTCTTGCTTTATTTTCAGGTAGAAAGAAAAAATCTATGTAGGCTGCTTTGGATGATGTAATAACAATGTAAGAGGGGAAAACATCTTGAGCCAATATTGCAAATTAAATGCTTTGTATTTCAACCTTTCAATGTAGCAAAGACATTTAACTCATTGTCCTTTATTTATGCTAAAGTCTAAGCCTAGAATGATGTACTTAAAATGATGTAATATGCATGAAACTTAAAGAAAGAATGTAATGCAATTGCCTTAATTCTAAAATGGCTTGACTAAATGAAGATGCGATTTCCATAGGATGCCTTAATTCCTACGTGCAAAAACTGAAAATGTTTTACCAAATGCAATTTTCCAATTTTTTGTACTTTTCTCTTAATCAAATGCCATTGCCAAAATTACCTACTGGAAAGCAATCCTATTTATGCAATGTCAAATTAGATTTGAGCTACATGAATGAAATTAGCTTTGAGCTACATGAACGCAAAATACTAAATTTCTAAATGAAGCTAAGCCAAGAAAACATGTAAAAAATGCCAAAGGCGCCTATTAAGGTTTTTTGGGTTTTTCTAATGCAATTTAAATGACTAAAAATGAATTAGCTAATTAAAAGTGGACTCAAAATGACCAACATGCCCCTGAATATGCAAATGACCAAAATGCCCTTAGTGTAAAAATGACCATAATGCCACTGAATGTGTTAAATGACCAAAATGCCCCTGGATTTTTGAAAATGACCAAAATGCCCCTAGGTGACCCTAATGCCAATTAAGCAACAAATTGATTTAAATAAAGGATATAGGACAAAAATGGGTGTCAACAACTTTACCTTTGAGTGTGCAAGTTGATATAGATGGGCAAAGCAAGGCCGAATATGTTAGGGATCTTCATGCAAAGGTTAGAGCTCAAATTGAGAAGAAAACACAACACTACATGAAGAATGCTAACAAGGGGCGCAAAGAGGTCATCTTTGAACCTGGAGATTGGGTATGGTTGCATCTAAGGAAGGAAAGGTTCCCTGAAAAGAGAAAGTCTAAGCTCTTACCTCGTGGAGATGGTCCATTCCAAGTCTTGGAAAGGATAAAAAACAATGCATACAAGCTAGATCTTCCTAGTGAATATGGCAATGTAAAGTGCTACTTTTAATGTTTCAGACTTATCATTGTTTGATAATGATGCAGATTTGAGGACAAATCCTTTTCAAGGGAGAGGGGATGATGCGCCAAGGGCTTATCATGGTCTTGAAGAACATAATGAAGATCATGGAGAGGATGAGCATGGAGTGCAAGGAAGCATGGAGAAGCATGAAGATCAAGGAGATATCACACAACATGTTTCAAGTACCAAGGAGATTCCAAAGATATCATTTGATCCATTGAAGATACCATTAGGTCCAATGAAAAGAGCAAGAGCCAAGAGATTCAAGGATGCATTAATGGGCTTTGTTCGATCTTATCTTGAAGATATGAAGTCCCTTGAAGTTCAATTGAAGACATTTGGAGATGATTTGAGCAAGGAAACACCACCCAAAGACAAGATCATCACTTTGCTTGCTTTTGAAACTTAATTCAAGTTTATGAGGCTACCCAGGGGCAGGTAGGGGTACCCGGGGCAGGTAGGGGTACCCGGGGCAGGTAGGGGTACCCGGGGCCGGGTCACCCCCGAATTTATTTTTATTATTGCATTTTTTTTTATTTATTTTCCTAGTTGGACTTGGAATTAGGCTATGTTTTGCCTATATAAAGGCATCAACCCCCTCTTTTGTATTCAAGTTGAGTTGATTAATAAAATTGAGGTTTTCACCCATATTGATTATCTTAGCTTCTTTTTTCTAGTTTGAGCAAAACTTAGGGTTCTTCAATCTTGTAGAGACCTAGCAAACAATTAAGTTGTGATTCTTGATTGTTTGTGAATCTTGTGTTCTTGAGTTGACAATTGCAGGTCTAATTGAAGACTTAAGGCCGACGAAAGAGAAGGAATCACCTTGTCAAGGTCATCGATCTACTCATCTAGAAGTTGAAGGATTTCAAGTTGAGTTTGATAGATTTTCAAGGCTACATTTGAATCTAAAAACTACTAGATTCGTATCACATGATCTCGAACGGTAGTTTCCAATCTGGTTGCTTCACAATTGGAGTGGTGGTGAGGGCAGTCTTCAATTTGACGAATGCTTCTTTGCAGTCATCTCCAAACTCAAACTCTACATCTTTCTGAAGTAATCTACACATTACTACTGAAATCTTTGAGAAATCTTTGATGAATCTTCTGTAGAATCCAGCATGGCCCAAGAATAAACGAATATCCTTGACACATGTTGGATAAGGCAGGCTCTGAACTAAATCAGCTTTGGCTTTGTCGACTTGCATCCCTTCTTTGGGACTACATGGCCTAGAACAATGCCTTGTTCTACCATGAAGTGGCACTTCTCGGCATTTAATACCAATTTGGTTTCAACACATCTTTTCAAAATGAGTTCTAGATTATGAAGGCATTGATTGAACCTATCTCCATAGACTGTGAAATCGTCCATGAATACTTCCATCTTATCCCTATCGCAACGTGCAGGTTCGGGGTCCTGAACCCTGTCGTTTAACGACTTTAGTGAAGGGAAGGGGGAAACTACTGTTTCCTATCTATGGAGTCGCCACTAATCTATTTTAACCTAGGTGTGATTAGCCACCTATCAGATTATTAGGCCTAATGTTAACCTAAGCTCGGCAAAGGTAACACTAAACCTAATAAATGGTCTTCTAACTAGAGTCTAAAGTTAGGAAGTTGGGTACGCGCGGGGAAGGATTAGCACCCCCACGACGCCCGTCGAAACGACGGCACTGAGTAGTCTAGACTTAACTATGGGTTTCTAGTATTGGTTGTCTCTATTCTTAAATTTTCATGCCCTATTAAAAGATTTTATTGACCTCTGATTGAATTATCTTACTATTGATTACTCTTTTACTTCTTGATTACTGATTACCATTTTTTACTCTTTTTACTAATTACCAGTTTTTACTCTTTCTACTTAAATTACTGATCACATTTTTCTTACTCTTTCTTTACTGATTACCATTTTTACTCTTTTTACTATTTTCTTACTTTTTTTTTACTGGTTTCCATTTTTTTTGCCTTTTTTACTTTAATTACTAAATACCATTTTTACTCTTTTTTAATCTTTTTAGCACTTTTACTCTTTGAATTTTAATTACTGATTACCATTACCATACTGACTACTTTTTACTCTTTACTGATTACTATTACTCTTTTACTGATTACTCTTTACTCCTTTACTGATTACTATTACTCTTTCTTGATTACTCTTTACTCTTTACTGACTATTATTACTCTTTCTTGATCACTCTTCACTCTTTACTGATTACTATTTTACTGATTGCTCTCTTATTCTTTACTGATTACTATTACCATTGTGCCGATTACTCTTCACTCTTTGAATTTTAATTATTGATCACCATTTCCACCATTACCATTTTACTGATTACTCTTTTATTCTTTACTGATTACTATTACTGAATTACTACTTATCATTTTCTTTTTGAACCCTTTTTTTTTCCTGACTGACATCACTTTCTTTTTCTTCTTCCTCTGTTTCTTTTAGATTTTCCTTTTATGATTCCATATTTATTGATTCTCTAGACTCTTAAATGTATGGATGCACATGATGTATGAAACTCCAATTTCGAGATTTATTACCGAATGATTATACAAGGAATACCATTCGGGCACCCGCCACTCATACTGGCTAAGACCCCCATCCGGATATTCCAAGCTTATAAAGGATGAATTAAGACCGAAAAAGATTGTCTAAGTCCCAATTAACCATTTCATTATCGGATCATTTTAATTACTCACGTGAACATGATAATAACAACAGTTTATAAAATTAACAACAGTTTATAAAAATAAATATGAATGCATATGATCAAATTAATCTAACATTTCTCTTTCCTTTTTGATTTTATGATTTATTGAAAATTAAGACTAATTACTAAATTAATGAAAATAGGCTTGAGACTAGACTAATATAAACTAGACTAAGTTCACAAAACTTAAATGCATAAAACAAATTTAAAGCCCACATGCATGAGTAAAACTTAAATCATGAAATAGAAGCCCAGATGAATTCAAAAGCCCAAAATAAACTTATCCAAATAAAATGGATTCTGGCGGGTTGGGCTGAAGAGTCGGATCTTGGGTCGAACACGGGTCTGGATCGAGTCGCAGCTCACCGGGTTGCTATAAAACTTATGCAAACCCTAAACCTCTTCCAACTCTCTTCTTCCTCAAATCCATGCCGTCACCGCTACTACTCAACGGAAGCCACCTCACGGCGAAAGCCACCATAAGTCATCACCTAAAGCCCAAATGAACCTCCCTTTTTTACTCCCTTCCTTCCTTCCTTACTCGACTTCTTCTTCCCTTAGAAACCCTAGTAGCGCCGCCTGCTACTTCTTCCGCCATTGCCATCCCCGTAAACCACCATGGCTAGCCCTGAAACACCCTAAACAGGTCTTTTTTCTCCCTTTTCTATTAAGCTCCGAGCAATAAAACCCCAAGACCTATTTGAAAACTAGAAGCCCAAAACATAAACAACCATAGATCAGGCGAGGACAACCGTCGGGACTCCTCTGAATTCCAACCTTAAACTCCCAAAGCAAACTAAGCTGACAACCCAAAACAACTTTGGAAAGAACGCCCCAAATCTCCTCTTATGAACCCTAACTTTAATTTCTTTGTGATTTTTGAGAAGAAGAGGACCGAAAGACCACGAGCAAATGTAAAAAGAATTTCCAAGGAAGAAGACTACAAGGTAGAAAGCTTTATTCGATTCAAAGAAAGGTAATATTTTCTTTTGATTTTTTTGTTTCTGTATTTTTTTCAAAGGGAAAGGAAAACTAGTTACTGAAGTTCTTTTGTTGCCTTGTACTGGAAAAGAAAAGTGAATGGAGCTCTTTGTTTTTGTGTTACTCTTTTGACCCAAAAAATAAAAAAAATGGAGACTGCTTAGCTCTCCTTTTTTTTCTCCCTTAAACCCTACTGCTTCCCTTTTTCTTCCTCCAAAACTCCCCCGAAGCTGCTTCCCCTCCTTCTCTTTTTATTGCCTTTTTTTTTCCGAAAGAAGGAGGAAGCTTCCTCCTTTTTTATTTTCCGATTTCTAACCCTTTTTTTGTCTTGTTTGCAGGTGTCCATTCGTTGTTGAAGCCGTGTGAAGGACACTGGAAGGCAGCAACCATGGTCCCTTTATCCTTGCTATTTTGTCTATTCTGTTTCTTTATTTTTTTCTCACGAGTGCTCTGTTGCAGGTGGCAACTGGACCAATAGAATTCAAGCCTGTCCTCTGAAATCAATGAGGTCCTGAAAACAAGGTAAGCTTTTTCCCCTTTCTTAGTTCGAATAAAATGGTGTGTATGCATGACCTGATCTAAGTGCTGAAATACCATTGTTGTGCTTCATATTTTTTTTTTTTGACTCATTGAATGACTCTTCTATATGCTAATGCCTACAGTTTGTGTGTGCTGAATGTATATGCTCTATTTTTGTATTTATGCCATGAATTTGCTGCCTAAACTAGCTGTAGAATGTGATCATCTATGCTGCAAAAATATGCTTCTTATGTGACTGTGGGAAAGCATGGTGAAATGGTATGTGAAGCTGCTAGAATGTTGCTAAAATATGATGTGGGATGCCATGTATACAAATGCTCTGAATTGTATAGGAAACGATGTTTTCTTTTTTTGCTTTGAAATGGATTGAGTGGGTGCTGTGGAGATGACGAACTATCTATGAATGTATGTTGTTGATAGGCTGTGCAAAAGACTAGAGTGCTTACACTATAATGAGGAAGTAACAATGCTAATCTGTGCTAAACTAAAATGCTAAATACCCTACTATGCTTGATGGCAATGGTGAAAAAAAATTTTAATCTATAGTGCAGTGGCCTGAGATCAGTAATGGTGCATGCAATTGAGTAAACTAAAATAAAGTATAAGAAGCTCTGATGAGAATAAATGTGACCGAATTAAAATGTAATGAACTAGGTTTTTATTGCAGATACTATATGATGATGGAATTGCCTAATGTAAGTGTTTAGTGATGCATGCTGTATTGTGAATGCCATTGCTTCTTTGTCCTGCATTTGCTAGTTTGACTTGAAGTATCCTTGAAGTCCCTTCTATTTCGCTTTGGAAGTCATGCCTCTTGTTGGTCTCTCCATGACTGGTTGCTACTGCATTTTATTTTGTGCTCGTTGAAACTATGCACACTGCCTAAATGAGATATTATGCGACTTGAAATGCATCTGGAATGCTGAATTAGCAGAAAGTGTAATCACTCTAAATGCTTACAACTAATCAACTGGGAATGCGTGCTTAAATTCAACTGTAAATGCTCTGCTGATTATGGTCTTTCTTTTGAATGTGATTGATGCATGTAATACTTATATGCTGAAAAATTGTGGTGAAATGCAAGAGAATGCCCTCTCTTCTTTCTTCTCCCTCGGATGGTATTACTGTTTACTTTGAAAGCATAATGCCTTGTCCATATGGATGCTGTTTACTTTGAATGCATAATGCCTTGTTCATATGGAAATGCAATGTAGCAAGCCTGCGAAACTGGAAATGCAAATGAGTGAAGTTAAATGGAATGCATGTTTACTGCCATGATAAATTGATGACTGTTTATCATTGACTGCTGACTTTTGATGCCATGAAAATGTATACCATGTAATGCTAAAATGATGCATGCAGAACATAAAGTTGAAGTGCGAGTAATATGCTACAATATACTGTTTGTATGTGCTAAATGAAACTGATGATGATAGCTTTAATCCTACAAAATGCAGCAACCATCAAATCATGAGGGAGTCAGAGCAAGACAATACGGGGGAATGAGAAGACTACACTGCCTTGTTCAAAGGGAATTCCCTCCTTTTATCTTTGGAAATTGTAAGCTTGAAAGAGAAACAGAGAAACACAAGTAGTTATTATTATTATTTTTTTTTTTGTCTTTTGGCATTTTGGCATTTTGGTCTTATACAAACTGTAAAAATAGCAATAAGTCCTCTTGTTCTTTCTTTTGTTACCCAAATTCCAAAGGGTCCAAGAAGAAAATATTAGCAAAGGAGAGTCCATCATGCAAGCCCAAAAACACTTGCCCATATCCAACTGCCATGAGGTGATAGGGAGGCCAATTGATAAACACAAGTAGCAAAGACTAAAAAGTAAATGGACTAAACACAAGTAGCAAAGACTAAAAAGTAAATGGACCAAAAAGATAAAAGGAAATGGAAAAAGAATTATGTTAAGAAAATATGCAACCAACTTAAATAACTAAAAAACCCAATGACTACCAAAATTATTCTTAAAGCAAATAAATGGACTATGATTTAGTATGCTAATGCAAAATTAAAAGGACTAATTTACTAAAATGTCTTAGGAAATTACTAAATGCTCCTAATCCGACAAAAACAACTTAATATAACATTAATCTAAATTAAAGGATATAAAACCAAAAATGGGTGTTTACAATCTCCCACATAATCTTGAAAGATGCTCATCATACATCTTTGAAAAGTCGCAGGTGCATTGCATAAACCAAAAGGCATTCTTGTATAAGCATACATACCAAATGGGCATGTAAAGGTGGTCTTCTCTTGGTCTTCAGGTGTAATTGGAATCTGGAAGTATCCTGAATACCCATCCAGAAAACAATAGTAGCATTTGCATGCTAACCTCTCCAACATCTGGTCAATGAATGGTAATGGAAAGTGGTCCTTTCTTGTAGTAAAGTTCAGCTTTCTGTAGTCGATGCATACTCTCCATCCATTTTGCAGTCTTTGAGGAACTAGCTCTCCATCCTTGTTTTCTACGATGGTGAATCCAGAGTTCTTTGGAACTACTTGGACAGGGCTAACCCATTTACTATCTGATATAGCATAAATGAGGTCAGCTCCAAGTAATTTGAGAACTTCTTCCTTGACGACTTCAGCAAGATTTGGGTTGAGTCTTCTGTGGCTGTCGAACAGGTAATGCATCATCTTCAAGTCGAATCCTATGCATGCATACAGTAGGACTTATTCCTTTGATATCAGCAACAGTCCATCCAATGGTTTCCTTATATTCCTTCAAAACTCTGACGAGTTGTTCTTCTTGTAAATTATTCAATTTACTTGAAATAACAACAGGCAGAGTCTCTTTGTTTCCAAGCAAAACATACTTCAGGCCTTCAGGAAGTTGTTTCAGCTTGACCTCAAATGGCTGAATGATGGATGGCAAGGGCGTGGGTGTTGGCTCCAAACTGATATAGGAAACTGATTCCTTTTCTTCAACAGCAAGTGGTGTCTCCAATTCTTTGATGGTTTCTGCTACATCTTCAAGCATCAGGATTTCTGCTTCCTTGATTTCTTCTTCATCCAGGCTCTTTGTAAGGACTAATTCAAGTTCATCTTCATGGTGAAGTGATTGAACTTGCTCAGAACAAACTTCAATTGCATTGATTGCACAAATAGAATGGATCTCAGCAGGAGTTTTCATGGCTTCATTTATGTTAAATTCAATAATTTCACCATCAAATTTCATGCTGAGTTTTCCATCTTTCATATCAAAACTTGTTCTGGTTGTTGAAAGAAAGGGCCTTCCTAGCAGCAACGGCAAGTGAGGTAGATGATGATCATCTTCACTCATATTTAAGACATAGAAATCTGCAGGAAAAACGAAATCTCCTATCTGCACTAAAATATTCTCAACTAAATCCTCAGATTTAATGTTAGTTCTATCAGCAAATTGCTCAATAAGATCAGTTTTAGTCATAGGTTCCATTTTCAGTTGTGAATAGATAGAAAAAGGCATAATATTAATCGGAAATCCGAATTCACAGATAGCTTTTTCTATCTTATTCTTTCCTATTTTACAAGGAATGGAAAAAGATCCTAAATCTTCACATTTATGATGCAATTTTTGCTAATAGACAGCAGGTATATTCTCATTCATGCAAGCATATTTTTCAGAAAATTTGGTTTTAGCAGTGCATAGTTCCTTAAGAAAAGAAGCGTACCTGGGTATTCTTGCAATTTCAGCAAGCAAAGGAATATTCACCTCTAGATTCCGAAGTGAATTGCGTTGATTTGCAAACCTTTGAAGAAACGGTGGTGGACCATAAGTGGTTTCCATCTTCTTCATCCCTTCGAATGTTGATTTAGGTCGAGAAGCTCTTGGTGATGAAGTTGGTTGTTGCTTCTTGGGTTCGGCTGGAATCTCCTCTTCTCTTGACACTTGAATATTGGATACAGCAACTGGTGGTGGTTCAGCAGAGAAAGCAGGTGTTGGAGGTAGTGATATCGCAGGTGGGGATGGAACATTAGGCAATTCCATCTCTTGTGCATACCACTGTTGAGTATCTTCCATTGAGTTGACTTCATATCCTTGTGTCTTGTTAAGTCCATTCGTATGCTCCTTCAGACATCCTTGATCTATGCTTGAGGGTGGCGGCATGAGTCTTTGAGAGAACATGGTCATCATGTTTGTGTTCTTCTCTAAATCTCCTTGCAGAGCAGCTATCGATTTGGCAATTGCTTTAAGGTTATTTAGTCGTTCGTTTTGTAACTCGAATGGTTTAGGCAACATAGTTGCATAAGTGGAACGGAACTGATGTATGTTTTCAGTCATGATGTTGAGCAGCTTCCTTGCTTCTTCAGGGGTTTTGAGTGTTAAGCTTCCTCCACTAGCAGCATCAACATAGGTCAGATCTTCATGGGTGAGTCCATCATAAAAATTATGAATCAAAAGCGCTTCACTCAAGTTGTGATAGGGGCAACTTGCACAAATCTCGTTGTATCTTTCCCAGTATTGGTGCCACTTTTCGTCAGGTAACTGTTGACAAGAGCTAATTCTTTTTCTGACATCAGCTCGCTTTGTGTCTGGAAAGTAGTTCAAGAATGCTGTCTTCAATTCCTCCCACGAAGTTATGGATTTTGGTGATAAGCTCACAAACCAGCTTTTTGCTTTTCCTTTAAGAGTGATTGCAAAAGTTCGAAGCTTTGCTTGTTCTTCTGGCATCCCAGTGATTGCAGCGCACTTGATAAAGAAACTTTGCAGATGTCCATGAGGATTCTCATGATATTCTCCTTGAAAAGTCGGCAATATACGGATTACTCCTGGCTTCAGTTTGTATGTCATATCCATGGCTGGATAGTCAATACAGAGGGGCGGCCCTTCACAGTTGAAATTCAATTCTCTTAACGAACGTGGTTGCTCCATTGGATTTTTTTTTTCTACAAAATAAAGAAGATCAAGTGCAAATCAAAACAGAAAAAAAAGAAAAAGAAAAATAATTCACAATCTCACTGGCAACGGCGCCAAAATTTATGATCGGTCGTCAACAAATCATAAAAAATAATCCCCACAAAATCCTAACTAAGTAGATAGGACAATGATTGAGCCAAAATTGACCCTATTTTTATGCCTATTTTACTATGTTTTTAGACCCATTTATGCTTAATTATATGCTATTTTATTAATATTTGTGTTTTTAGTCTTTAAGTGATGTGAAAATGAGAAATTGTTATTTTTCACTATTTTTGTAGCTATTTTGATGACTTTTTACACAGATTTGAGCAAAGCAATTTTCAGCATAGATTTGGAGATTCGAAGTTCGTGTTTGAAGACCATTTGAAGATAAATTGGAGACTTGAAGACCATTGAAGATTTATTTCAAGAGGAAGAATTGAAGAATTGGAGCTTTAATTGAAGACAAGCCATGGACAAGCCCTCAAGCTTTGGTATTTATGGATAATTTATATGGGAAGATACTCAACCCATATAAGATATTAATTGGAATTAAAATCCCAATTAATGACTCCTAAATCCAAGGAAATATCAAAATCCCGTAGATTCCCGATTCTAGTCCTAACAGGATTAGGATTCAGGAGCAGTTTTGGTAGAAAGTTCATAACTTTCTGCTCAGACCTCCGATTGAAGCCCATGAGTACTCGTTGGAAAGCTAACTCCGAGATCTACAACTTTCCTTTGAAGTCCAAGACCCAGTTCTGCCGTTTTCAAGCCCGAAAATGCCGTTGAAGTTTCTGCATGAATTCAGCAAAAATTCGGGATCATATTTTGACTTGGATTCTACTCTAGGAAGACTTTTAATCCAACTTGGAGTCCAAGTTAGACCCTAAAACTGGCCTAGACTCCTTTCCAAGTTAGGATTGGAATTCCTAGGGTTATTTCCATTATAAATAGGCACCTCCTGTATTACAACTCACACACCAAAATTCACCTAATTCTCTTTAGATTTATTTTCTAGTTTTTCTTCTAGTTTTTAGGCAAAGGGTGCCGCCACCCTCTCTAGCTATAGGGTGGTGCGGCATACCTAGGTTTTTGTCAAGGAGATTTCGCCCCTCCAAGGTCCTGTAAGTACTCTTATGCCGCTCATGGATTTTCCCGAATCCATGAGTAGCTAAATTCTTAATACTTCTGATCCTTTGGTGAATTCAATCAATTAAATATGGTGAGATTTCTATTCTTATAATTTGGTATTTTATTCTTCATAGATAGCATGTTAAACTCTGTTTTAATTCTACAATCTTGATCTTTATTGATTTATTGTGGCCACTAAAGAGGTAATTTGAGAGATTGTTGGCTAGATCAAACAATAAGGTTGACGCATGAGTTTGATTGTGTGTAGCAAGTTAGCCGCGCTTGACGGCGGGTTAATTGGGTTTGCATGCCAGTGATCAGATTTATCTGGTTGTTGTATGGTTTTATTTATTAAACTTGTGTGAAAGAATTAATAAAACTTAATGCTTTGAATCCTAGCAAATCTTTAAGGCTTTGCGGCTAATCGATGAGTTAGGAGGAAAAAGGGGTAATTTAAGCTCTTGCGAGAAATCTTACCTAAATAGCATGTTAGGGTTTTCCCTAGGTCAGTTATCATCTTGAATTTAATATTGAATTTATCTTTTAAATCAAGGACCCATAATTAATTTGATTGTTTTCTACCATTGGTGAAGAAGTATATCCTTAATTATTGTTTTCTTTCTTATCTGCTATAGACTTAGATTTAATTTACTTTGTTTTGTTTTCTAGTTTAATTGTTTTCTGTTTAATTGCTTTCTGTCAATCTCTGTTCTCTGTGTTGTTTTTGAGAGATTTTAAGGACTAAATTTTCGGATAAAATCTATCACCCTTCTCTGTGGGATCGACCCCTACTTGCCCTATCTACTTAGTTAGGAGTTCGTTGGGATTTTATTTTTATGATTGTTGATGACCGATCTTAAATTTTGGCGCCGTTGCCGGGGAAGGGTAACTTTTTCTGGTATTTGCCGGGGAAGGGAACTATTTCTGGTATTTGCCGGGGAAGGGAACTTTTTCTGGTTTTTGCCAGGGGAAGGAAAATAGACTCATCTGAAGAGGAATCCCGCGAATTTTCTCTGTGTTTGCGTTTCTGCGTTTTTAATCTAAAAAAAAAATTTTGCGTTTTTTATTTTTTTTGTTTGCTTCTTTTTGAAAAAAAAAAATTGTTTTGTGTTTTGCGTCGAAAACAAAAGTTTTTTGCGTCATATTTAAAAAAAAAAGTTTATCTGCATCATAAAAATTTTAGTTTTTGCGTCATAAAAAAAAAAAATTTTTTGTGTCTGCGTTTTTATTAAAATATATATATTTTTTCATTATTTTCTGTCTTTAATTTTAATTTTGTTTAAGAACTTTTACTACTAACAATTTTTCTTTTGAGTTTTTGAGTTTTTCTAGGAAGCTGCATGCCAAAGACAAGAAGTAGTGGCATAGAAGATTTTGAATTTGATCCAGAGCCAGAAAGAACACTATTTTCGCTAAGGAAGGAGAAATCAAATTGACAACAAGAAGAGGAGCCATCCAATTCGAGTTCTCAATCAACTTCTCCTAGATCTGCTGCTTCAACATCGTCACAAGACATGGCAAACGAAGAACCTAAAACCCTGAGAGAGCTGTCTGCACCAAACATCAATGCACAACGCTTAGCAATTCGATACTCGGATACGACTGCAAATTTTGAGATTAAATCTGGATTTATTCAGCACGGTCTGTCTGGAGAAGATCCTCACCGATATCTAACCGATTTCCAGATTGCTTGCACATCAACAAATATTCAAGGTATTACTGAAGACCAATTCAAGCTAAGAACCTTTCCGTTCACTCTTGTGGATCGTGCAAAAGATTGGTTGTACCTCTTACCAACCGGTTCAATCACATCTTGGACGAGCCTTAAGAAGTTGTTCCTGGAAAAGTACTTTCCTGCTCATAAGGTATCAAGTATAAGGAAGGAGATTTGCGGAATTAAGCAACGCCATGGAGAAACAATGGACGAATATTGGGAACGTTTCAAGACACTATGTGCGAGCTGCCCCAATCATCAAATCATTGAACAATTGCTAATCCAATACTTCTATAAAGGATTACTACCGTTTGACAGATCTTCCATAGATTCTGCAAGTGGAGGTGCTTTCATAGACAAAACTCCCACCGATGCTTGGACTTTAGTGGAGAACATGGCTGCCAACACTCAACAATTCGGATCTCAAGAAGACTATTCAAGACAAGGCGATACAAGAAGAATCAATGAAGTCTCTACCCATTCCACCTCACTGGAGCAACAATTTCAAGAGACAAATCAACAAGTCGCTGCGCTCACTGATTTATTCAATGCGAATTTTTCAAGTGTGCTTAAGATTTGCGGAATTTTTAAGCTAGGACACTACACTGATAAGTGCCCTTCTTTGGAACACACCGCGCAAGAAGTCAATGCTGTTGGAATGCAAGGAGCATATCAAAGGAAGCCTGAACCCTATTGGAGAGCCGAGCAACCAAGTCAACAATATGGGAACCAAGGTAACTATCAAGGAAGGCCAATGAATTATCAAAGGCCTAATTTCCAATAATCTTCACAAATCAGTCAATTGGCTAGTGACATGAGTGAGCTCAAGACACAAGGTCAACAAAGGATCCCATCGCAACCAAAGGTACCTCCTAAGGAGAATATAAGTGCAATCACTTTATGGAGTGGAAATGCCGCACAAGATGAAGGAGACCCGAGCTACACCAAAGAAGAATTGCAAGTGTCTGACAAAGAAATCAAGATCGAAGACGAGCCCAGAAAAGATGGCGCCACCACCAAGGAAAAAGCCAAGGAGACCGCCACCGACAAGAAGGATTCAAAGACTGATGCTGCGCCACCTTTTCCATCAAGATTGAAGAAGTCAAAGAAAGAAGATGATGATCCAGATATTTTGGAGATACTGCGCAAAGTTGAGGTCAACATCCCACTTATTGATGTCATTCAACAAATTCCAAACTATGCAAAGTTACTTAAGCAACTTTGTACCAACAAGAAAAGGTTACAAGGTAAGGTAAGTGCTGGAATTAATGTCTCTGCCATGCTTCAAAAGAGTTTACCTCCTAAGTGCAAGGATCCGGGTACGTTTTCTATTACTTGTTTTATTGGAAAAAGAGTCATAGAGAATGCTATGCTAGATCTAGGTGCATCTTTAAGCGTTATGCCTTCTTCTTTTTATCAATCTTTAAATCTTGGTCCTTTGAAAAATACTGATGTGATTCTGCAGTTAGCTGATGGATCTTTGGTTCATCCCAAAGGTGTTCTAGAGAATGTCTTAATTCAAGTTGAACACTTGATTTTTCCTATTGACATCTTCGTTATGGAGATGGAACATTCGAAGGATCAATGTTCTCTTTTATTAGGAAGACCTTTCTTAAGAACTTCCCATACCAAGATTCATGTATTCAATGGTTCATTGACCATGGAATTCGACGGTGATATAATCCACCCTAGAATTTCATCTCAAACGCCATTGAACTCTAACAAGTTTGTTTGTGTTGTGAGTGTTAAAATTGCTAGGAAAGCCTGAAAAGAATCTTCATCGATGACATCTGCCCAGATTTCCAAAGGAAGACAAAGGATAAAAGACATTCGACAACGCTACGACGAGAATTTCCACCAATTTTGGGGGAGATTTAAGAAGTTGTGCATCAATTGCCCTCAACATGGATACAATAGAAGATCTCTTATCCAAATCTTCTATGGAGGATTAGGACTCAAAGATCGAGTTCTTGTTGATTCCTTTAGTCGCACTCCAATATTGAAGAGAACCCCGGAGAATGCATATTATGCGTTTGACGAATTATCCCGAAGGACAGAATTTCCAACCTCAAAGGTAAAGCAAGAAGCCAACAAGCATGGAGTTCAGCCACAAGGAGAGAAGCAGAAGATGGAAGCCAAGGAACCAAAGGAAGACGCTCAAGGCCATGATCGAGCCAATACAG
>AWUE01021608.1:0-19849 GCA_001974825.2 Corchorus olitorius
AACATTCCATTTTAAAAAATCCAAAATCCATTTTTGCTTGTTTATTTGCTTAATTTCAAAGATTAATAAAAGAATATAATGGCATGAAAAATCTAAAAAAATAGAAACAACCAATTGTAGAAACCCACAGTTAAGTCTAGACTAGTCAGTGCCGTCTTTTGACGGGCGTCGTGGGGGTGCTAATCCTTCCCCACACGTACCCGACTCCCGAACCTTTAAGACTCTGGTTAGAAGACCGTTTATTAGGTTTAGTGTTGCCTTAGCCAAGCTTAGGTTAATATTAGACTTAATAATCTGATAGGTGGCTAATCACACCTAGGTTAAAAAAGATTAGTGGCGACTCCATAGATAAGAAACAATAGTTTCCCCCTTCCTTCATTTCAAAGTCGTTAAACGACAGAGTTCGGGACCCCGGACCCGGACGTTGCGACACCCGGCCATGGCCCGGCCACCCGAGCCATCTACCCGGTCATGCCAGACCTCATCCGCGCCATTCGACCGGCCATCCGCGCCGCCTGCCCGGCTAGCCGTGCCTTCCTCCGCGCCATCCGCGCTACCCTCCGCGCCTCATGCCCGCCAACTCAAGCCTCATGCCCGGCTAGGATCGGTCACAGCTAAGCCATATGCCCCGCCATACCCGGCCAAAGCAGCATCCTCCGTGCACCATGCCTGGCCACCCGCGCCACCTGCCCGGTTAAGCCAGCCATCAGCCCGGCCATCTCAAGCTTCTACCCGGCCATATCCGCCGATTGCCACGCCACTACCAAGCCATTACCGCCCATTCACCGTGCCACCACCGGTTAAGCCCGTGCCACAACCGGCTATGCCCGTGCCATCACCATTCAGTGCCGCCAGACACCCAGATTTGTTAATTTCAAGTCTTGATAAAATTCAACTTGAAGTTCTCAAAGCCATCAATGATACTCTCAAAATCATTGTGAATCTGTTGAAGGAATATATCCAATAGTTCCTTCAACCTTGAAGAACAATTTCTTTAGGGTCTTTGGCTAGACATGATTGTAAGATAAAAATCTTAAAGAAAGGCGCTTATTGGGAGGCAACCCAATGATTTTACATGAAGAACCAAAGGAGAGCAAATGGAGCTTAATTTGGACGACTGCAAGATGAATTCAAAAGGAGTCCAGTTTCAGAAGCAATGATGGAGCTTATGCCTGCAAACAGAGAAGCTTTCTTTAACTCTATCTCTTTAATTTTCCTTGCATTATTTTGTCTTGTGTGATTATTGCTTTGATTGCTTGCTTGTTCTTTGATGTGAATTAATTGTTAGTGTTAGTTTTTATTTCATGCATTTAAATAAACCACATGACCATGCATAATATAATTGTTTGTGTTAATTTCATGTGTTTCCACATTGAGGACAATGTGTCTTTTAAGTGTGGGGGAGAGAGTCTAGTTTAATAGAGAGTCTGCATGCATCATAATCTTAAAATATACCATAATTTTTTCAGAAATTTTGAAAATTTTGCATATATTAATTGATTGATTTGATTATGATTGAAGAATACTTAGAATTTTTAAGAAAATTTTATTTGATTGATTGATTTATAGCATGATATCTGATTTCTTAGATTAGGTATAATTGAAGTTTGTGATAAAAGCATATTGTTCATTAATTTCGATGATTGCCTATTTCTAGAACTTATGTTTAATTTTTATTGAAATTACAATTATGATAGTATGTTATGGATATGTCAAGAACAAGTGTGGGGGACTACTTATATAAAAGGGTAGTTAAAAAATTGTTTTAAAAAAGAAGTTCTTTCATGCAAGAGGAGAAGAGGTATTTCTGCATACTTTATAAAAAATTTTTAATCCATTGTTGCCACTCTTTTCTTTAACAAAAGGAGTTAGTAACCCTTGGAAAGAGGATAAAGGCATGGAATTGCAGAAATATTGTCCCTCTGAAAAAAAATAAAAAGAAGGAGTTCTTCTAGAGTGCTAGTAGCCTCAAAAATGGGAGTTAATAACCCCAAATCATGAACACTTCGAGGTTAGTAACCTCAATTTTATAAAAAAAAAAAACAATTACCCTTTAAAAATCTATTATAGCCCGCACGTAAACCCTTGATTTGTATCTGTGATATGCATTCATTTGAGTAATGGAGATAAAGATGAAGACATAAACTTATGGAAAGAAGTAGTTATAGGATGTGATGAATGGTAAGTGATTAGAACTACTTTAATTATGGTTACTTAAGAATAAAGATGATTGCTATTTATTGATCTTTTGAATTGAATGCTCTTATGATTCTTTGTTATTTTGATTTCATAATTATGTTGATCTTTAATATGCGTATGCATTCAAAGTTTTTGAAGAGTTTAAATTAAAATGGAATTTTGATTTGCATTAGTTTAGGATTATAGAGTCTCTTAGGTGTTCAAGTTTAGTGTTTTTCATAGTTTTCTACACTAGTTTGCTAGGGACTAGCAAAGATTTAGTGTGGGGGAATATGATTGAGCCAAAATTGACCCTATTTTTATGCCTATTTTACTATGTTTTTAGACCCATTTATGCTTAATTATATGCTATTTTATTAATATTTGTGTTTTTAGTCTTTAAGTGATGTGAAAATGAGAAATTGTTATTTTTCACTATTTTTGTAGCTATTTTGATGACTTTTTACACAGATTTGAGCAAAGCAATTTTCAGCATAGATTTGGAGATTCGAAGTTCGTGTTTGAAGACCATTTGAAGATAAATTGGAGACTTGAAGACCATTGAAGATTTATTTCAAGAGGAAGAATTGAAGAATTGGAGCTTTAATTGAAGACAAGCCATGGACAAGCCCTCAAGCTTTGGTATTTATGGATAATTTATATGGGAAGATACTCAACCCATATAAGATATTAATTGGAATTAAAATCCCAATTAATGACTCCTAAATCCAAGGAAATATCAAAATCCCGTAGATTCCCAATTCTAGTCCTAATAGGATTAGGATTTAGGAGCAGTTTTGGTAGAAAATTCATAACTTACTGCTCAGACCTCCGATTGAAGCCCATGAGTACTCGTTGGAAAGCTAACTCCGAGATCTACAACTTTTCTTTGAAGTCCAAGACCTAGTTCTGCCGTTTTCAAGCCGGAAAATGCCGTTGAAGTTTCTGCACGAATTCAGCAAAAATTCAGGATCCTATTTTGACTTGGATTTTACTCTAGGAAGACTTTTAATCCAACTTGGAGTCCAAGTTAGACCCTAAAACTGGCCTAGACTCCTTTCCAAGTTAGGATTGGAATTCCTAGGCTTATTTCCACTATAAATAGGCACCTCCTGTATCACAAATCACACACCAATTCACATAATTCTCTTTAGATTTATTTTCTAGTTTTTCTTCTAGTTTTTAGGCAAAGGGTGCCGCCACCCTCTCTAGCTATAGGGTGGTGCGGCATACCTAGGTTTTTGTCAAGGAGATTTCGCCCCTCCAAGGTCCTGTAAGTACTCTTATGCCGCTCATGGATTTTCCCGAATCCATGAGTAGCTAAATTCTTAATACTTCTGATCTTTTGGTGAATTCAATCAATTAAATATGGTGAGATTTCTATTCTTATAATTTGGTATTTTATTCTTCATAGATAGCATGTTAAACTCTGTTTTAATTCTACAATCTTGATCTTTATTGATTTATTGTGGCCACTAAAGAGGTAATTTGAGAGATTGTTGGCTAGATCAAACAATAAGGTTGACGCATGAGTTTAGTTGTGTGTAGCAAGTTAGCCGCGCTTGACGGCGGGTTAATTGGGTTTGCATGCCAGTGATCAGATTTATCTGGTTGTTGTATGGTTTTATTTATTAAGCTTGTGTGAAAGAACTAATAAAAGTTGATCTTAATGCTTTGAATCCTAGCAAATCTTTAAGGCTTGACGGCTAATTGATTAGTTAGGAGGAAAAAGGGGTAATTTAAGGCTTGACAGCTAATCTTATCTAAATAGCATGTTAGGGTTTTCCCTAGACCAGTTATCATCTTGAATTTAATATTGAATTTATCTTTTAAATCAAGGACCATATTTAATTTGATTGTTTTCTACCATTGGTGAAGAAGTATATCCTTAATTATTGTTTTCTTTCTTATCTGCTATAGACTTAGATTTAATTTACTTTGCTTTGTTTTCTAGTTTAATTGTTTTCTGTTTAATTGCTTTATGTCAATCTCTGTTCTCTGTGTTGTTTTTGAGAGATTTTAAGGACTAAATTTTCGGATAAAATCTATCGCCCTTCTCTGTGGGATCGACCCCTACTTGCCCTATCTACTTAGTTAGGAGTTTGTTGGGATTTTATTTTTATGATTGTTGACGACCGATCAGGCAAGCAGGAGTCAAACCCATATCCTTAATTTTTATTCCTTTTTAACTGTTGATATGTGCTTCTTTACTCCAATCTTGCTTGGCTTTGTACATTGGATTATTTTGAGGGACAAATTTCTGCATTACTGAAACTTGGTCGGCAAGTTCATGCTAATCACATTTTTCATTGTGTTTAATGGCTATGAACCTTGTTGTTTTGCTCTGTTTGCTGGAGCATCTCCTTGCTGACATGGCGAGGGGGACCATCCAAGCTTGGTCACCCATGCCCAAAAAAGATAAGCTTTCACCTCATTAATACTAATTCAGCAGCAAATTAATTCATGTTTCAGCTTAATGGTTGCTAATTTGTGTCTCAACCTTTGTTTTGCAGGTAACTTAAAGCCTTTTGAAAGCAAGTTTGGGAGTAGGCAGGGGGAAACTCACGTGATAATGTAATTCTCAAAATGAATTGTAATTTCTCTCTCTCTCTCTCTATCTCTTTTTTAAATCGTACGAATTTTTGTAAAAGAAAGAGATTAAATGAGAATCCTATTTTCCCTTTTATTGCTTGCCCTCTGTTTTCTAAACAAGTTTTGGCCCAAGAAAAACCCAATGTACAAGGCCCAGATGAATTAACCAACAAGTGTCCCAAAGGCTAAAAAAAAAATGCCCAACAGATTTTTATGGGACCTGGTGAAGTCCAAAAACCCAAATGAGAGAAGCAAATGAATCACAGCATCAAAAGGAACGCAACGAAAAGAAAGAAATTGAATGGGCTTTAGGGGATAAACTAAATTAAATGAATGATCTTGGCTAAAATTAAATTGGTGGGGATAAAAGAAACAAATGAAAAAATATGTGTCTACAGCTGCCCCTTGTTGTGCATTTGCTCATTGTCGGGGAATGCACATTCCTCGAGAGTTAGTAAAGGCGCAAAGACGTAGACACTCCCACTTGCTAATGTAATCCATACAGGATTCACTCAACATAAAATTTGTTTTGAAAAGGTCATACCAAACCAATATTTAGACATAAGCTACACCGATTTAATTTGATTCACTGAATTACAAATGAAGAAAGATCGCACCAGATTAAACTTTGAAGAAATACTACACCGAGTTAACTTGATTCACCGAATCATCCTGGACTGTTTGAAAATGTACTTCACCTAGCTCACCGAATCCAACTTTAAAGAAATAATGCACCGCATTAACTTGATTCACCGAATCATCCTGAACTGTTTGAAAATGTACTAAACTGAGCTCACCCAATCCAACTTTAAAGAAATAATGCATCGCATTAACTTGATTCACCGAATCATCCCGAACTGTTTGAAAATGTGTTGCACCGAGCTCACCGAATCCAACTTTGAACTGCTCAAGAGAGTACTGTACTGAATTAATTTGATTCACCGAATCAAAATAAACACAACTTCACTGAATCATTTCGAGTCGTAAACCCCATGGGTTCCTTGATAAATTTCCTGTTGATGCAGGTTAGAATGATAATGTAATGTTGTATGCCAATGATAAGTGCAATGCAATATGTGTATGCTTTGATTTGGATATATTCTCTCTGTCAAGATTAATCCTCGGTCTTTGCATGTTTCCCTTGTGCACCTCTTAATCTCTTAGCCCGAAGCCTTCCTCTTCCTCGTTTGCTACCTTAACGTAATTTCTTTTTATCTCATGCTCCCACTTTCTTATCGACACCTTGCCCTTATTCCTTTTGAATTTTTTGCCCCAAATGATGATTTATGTTTCTTTGTATCTTTTACTAATACCCCCTTTTGAACAATTGAAAGCGACCATTCCCATGTCTGTTTTAGTAAATTTTGGAAAGGGAAACCAACGTTTGCTTATAATATTGTGATGCAAAAAGAAAAACAAATATTACTAAAAACTTCAAAATTTCGTTAATAAAGAAATATGTACAAATAGAAAAGAGATAAACTTACATAACAAGGAACTTAATACACATACATACATACATACATATATATATATATATATATATATATATAAGACGTTGGAAAGAAAGAACTTCATGTCTATGAATACTCCGACGACGGTTTTGTGACGTTTGCCGAAGATCCCTCGAAATTGGTTTTGATGTTGCCTTATCCAACTCAGTCTGGACCAGACCTTTACCCTTTTCACCTTAAGAGATTTTCTTTAAGTGCATTGCCCACAGACTATATCTTCACCTTGAACCGCCCTTTGCGGGTTTTCAACTCAAGTTTCTCCTTTTCCATCCTTCACTTGAGCCGCCCTTTATTACATTTATTACATCTTCACGGGCTTTATTACATTTGCTAATGGTGCCATCCAGGAAAGCAGCTACAGGTTGGAGGCGCTTGTCGAACGGTGCTACACATGGTAGTACGTTCCTCGCCTGATCCCTGATATCTTCTATCTGTATCAGCCAGTCGGGATCCTTTCTAGCAAGAAGCGAATCTGAACACACTTTTCCTGATAGGCACTCCGCTGAGAGAATCCTTGTTCTCGCAATGAATAACATTCAAATTTGAGCTTCCCATACTATTCTTCCAGGTTTCTCAGCATCCCATTCCCTTCTCCAAATTCTTTCTTGTTTAACCTAGTCGCCTTCTTGTAGAACTCTAAGTTTGCCTCTACCTGGGCCTTTAAGGCTTCAGATGCCTTCACCCTGGCTTTTTCCTCCTCCAGTTCATTTTGAACCCTCTCACTTTCTTCTCTGGTTCTTTTTAGGTCACGGCCTAAGATCTTCACATGTTGTTCTCTTATGGACTCCTCTCCTTTTTCAAATTCTAGCCTCTCTTTATAATACCTTGTTGCAAGGTGGCTAGCCTTTTTCCTCTTTGTCAACCTTACTATTTCCTTGCATTCTATCTTGAAGTCCCCTTTAAGCTTCAGACTTGAAGCTTCAGTTTTTTCTTTCAACTTCCTTATGTCCTTGACTTCCTCCTTCGCTTCTCTCAGCTTTGCTTCTTCTTCTCTAGCCCTTCTTTCTGTATTTTCTTTTTCCAAAAGCAGCTGTTGGTTGACTCTTGCTAATCTCTGGACTTCAGTACCCTCTCTTTCTCTCTCAAACTGGATTGTTAGCCTCATGAAAATGTCTTCCATTTCTTCACCTACCACTGTGTTGGGATCAGCGGGAGGGGGCACTTTGATATCTTTCACTCTCTTGCGGTGCCAATCTTGGTGTTCTTGTGTAACTCCTGAAGTTCTTCCAAATTTCCCAACAAAGGTCATTTGTCTGAGGGTCTCTCGAAGCTCTAGTGCCTTATTCTTCGAATTTTCCTTTCCATACTCTATATCCACACTATTCAAACCATGAGTGGCAGGAATAAACTGATCACCTCCAAATTGCCTTCTGACCATCATAGGAGAGTAGCTTGTAACACCCCACAATCCAAACAAAGGTACCCATGGATTGGGTCCACAGCAATAGGCCACTGGGGGTGGGTGAAACAATGGGGCAACCCATTCAACTTGATCACTTTTAAGGGTCCTTAGAAATTACATCCATTGCACCTTGGTTTTGCCTATCAGCCACTCACTTGCGAGGTACTCTCCATATTGGATTCGCTTTCACTAACTCATTGATCGAGCCAAAATTAACCCTATTTTTATGATCATTTTCCTATACTTTTTGGTATTTTTATGTGTGATTTAACCCTATTTTGTAAGTATTTGTGTTTTTGGGTCATGAAAAGAAGAAAAGTGGAAACTTGTTGATTTTCACTATTTTTGAAGCTAATTTGATGACTTTTGTCACAAATATGGACTTAGCAATTCCAAGTGAAGATTTGGAGATTCGAAGTTCGTGATTGAAGATTTATTGAAGATAATTTTAAGAATTGAAGATCATTGAAGAATTATTTTAAGAAGCAAGAATTGAGGATTGAAGATAAGCTATGGAGAAGACCTTGAAGACATGGAACTAAGAATATTTTATATGGGTTGATATTCAGCCCATATGAGCCCACAATTGCAGTTAAAAACCCAATTGGTGCCGCACAAGTCCAAGAAATATTCAAATTCCCGCATACTAGTGTTATTTGGATTAGGATTCGGCGCAGTCTCGGTAAAAAATCCATAACTTTCTACTCAAACCTTCAAATAAGGTGTGTGAGTAAGCGTTGGAAAGAGAACTTCGAGATCTACAAAGTTTCTTTGAAGCCCAAAGCCTAGTCCTGCCATCTTCAAGCCCGAAATTGCTTTCGAAGTCTCTGCATGATTCAAGAATTTTCCTGAAGACCAAATTTTACTCTAGGAAAACTTTTAATCCAACTTGGAGGACCATGTCAAGACCCCTAAACCGCCCTAGACCCTTCACTATAAATACCCAACTTATGTGACCCTAGAAATCACAATTTACATCAACACAATTTTTAGATCTCAATTTCTTTTCTTCTATTTTTCTCTAGTTTTTCTTTAGTTTTAGTTAAGGGTGTCCACACCTCTCTTTGCATAGAGAGGTGCGGCAATCCTAGGGTTTTTCTAAGGAGGATTTCACCCCTTTCAAGTCCTGTGAGTTTTCTTATGCCTCTCATGGATCCATGAGTAGCTAAATTCTTAATACTTCTTATCCTTTGTTGATTCTAATCAATTAATTATGGTGAGACTTGTGTTCTTATAATTTGATATTTGTTCTTGGTTAATAGTTATTTAATCTCTGCTTTATTTTATGATCTTGATAATCGTTGATTTAGAACTACAGCTCTTGATATGATTTGATAGATCTATTCTTAAATCAAGTTTAGAAGGGCCAACTCAAGCTTGACTGTTGGTAACAATTGGAAGTGAAGGGCCAATTCCTTCCAAGGGATTCGTAGACACCCATTTTTGTCCTATATCCTTCAATTTAAATGAATTTATTTCTTAATTGGCATTAGGGTCACCTAGGGGTATTTTGGTCATTTTTACACTAAAGGCATTCTGGTCATTTGCACACTCAGGGGCATTTTGGTCATTTCAAGCCCAATTGTAATTTAGATTAGCTAATTCATTTTTAGTCATTTAAATTGCATTAGAAAAACCCAAAAAAATCTTAATATGCACCTTTGACATTTTTTTTACATATTTTCATGGCTTAGTTTCATTTAGTAATTCAGCATTGTTGCATTTTAATCATGTAGCATAAGTTCAATTTAGTTCAGTGATTAATTAACCCTCAACTTAGCCGTTAATTAGACATTCCATAAGTAGGACTTGCATAATTTTGGTAATAGCATTGGTGGGAAGAAAAAGCACAAAAGAAACGAGATTGCATTTTGGTTAGTAAAGCATTTTCTTATTTTGCATATTAAGTTTTGTCCATTTAGTACCATAGTTAAAAAGCATATTAGAATTTGGGATAATATAGCATAACACTTTGCAATACATATTACCTTAGTTACATGCATATTATTAACATTTAAACATTTGCAAGTGCTTTTGCTACATTGTAAAATGAAAATACAAAGCATTTGATTTACAAATTGGGCATTTAATTTGCAAATTGGTGCCCTTTTTCTTCTCTAATATTGTTGTTACACCACCCAAAGCAGATTACATGAGCTATTTCTAAAAAACAAAGCAAAGAATACAAGTTAGAGGCAAAGCAAACAGCCCAAGCAAATTGCCAACAGCGCAGTCCCGGACAAAGGCAAATTCGATTACCTTAGGAAGCTCGAACGGAAAACCTTTGTGAATGAAAGCCGTAAAGGACTCTTGGGGCTTCAGGATGAATGAGATATGGATTTAGGATGAATGAGATATGGGCCCCGCAGTCCAGGCCTCCAAAAATTGCAGAAATCCTGGACAGAAATCGCAACCTGTGGAGATTGCAAAATTGGCACCCAGGATGACTTCATTTGACAAAATGGTCTTCATGGGACTTGAAGAGCACTCTCCAAGCTTTCTATAGCCTGCAGAAACACATCATCTGAAGTTAAGATGGGAAAGATATGATTTTTTGAAGACAGCTGTAAAAGAATGCATTCCAGAAGCAAACAATCTTAAAATGCAACATTTTCATATTCAAGTCACATACACAAACAATCATTATAGCAGTCAAACTCGATAATCAGAAGCAAGCTCTGAGGGGCAAAATGCTCAAGGTGACAACATGGGACATCAAATAAGAGAAGAAAGTTTTCAAGGATTGCAAATGCAGCAAGTGAGGCAACAATGCAAGGAGAAATTTAAGATCGAACAAGGTAGATTAAATAAGAAAAAAACAGCACCAAGAAAGCTCAAACAGGTTGAGGCAGCTCAGCAAGCCATAACAAGCAAATCAATGGTACATTGAACATTCGTTGAGAAGGAGATTAAATAAGGCTGAATTATGAACATCACAAGACAAAAATCAGCATGAAAGGCAATGTCCAAGTCTCCAAATCAGCCATGTTCACAAGAAGCACAAAACGACAAAGTAGGTGATAACCCAAAGAGCGTTTCAGAAAAATAAAGGCATCCAGTTGATCAAGGCAGTGGCATATCAAGATTAAATTTCATAGGAATTTACACTGACAGAAAAATAAAAAGCTGTTATGGGATGGGTTGCCTCGTTGCTCAATTCCCATTGGATTCATTTGATAGATAACAACATTCCCTACAACAGAGAGAAAAAATCAGGGGAAAATAAAATTGAACAAAAAATGAAGATGGGAAAAAGGGGAGGAACTTAGCTGGCAGAGGCAGTTAGATGAAGCTTCTTCCTTATCTTCAAGAGAGGGCTCGACGGTGTTGGGCGGGGGGGGGGGATTGATTAGGGTTTTTATTTATTTGAAGCTTCAAGCTTTGTGTTGCGGGTTGCTCGAAGGATGGAAAGTATCGAACTTTGGGTGAAGGCAGTGACTGAAGGATCATTTCTGGGCTTCACTTGACTCAAAAGCAGAATCTAGGGTCGACGGTGGCTTCAGATTTGCAAGGAAAATAAACTGGAATAAGTGTTGTGAAGAGCTCATCAAAGAAGAAAAGATTGAATAGAAGATCTAGGCTTTTAAAAGTCCATTTAGTTAATTTTAAGAGGAAAATCATGTTAAAGTTAATGTCTTTGAAGATTAAATATGTGTTCATGACAAAGATCAAACCTTTTTTTTAAATAATAATAATTGGAAGTTGCTTTTGCTTGGAATCTTTTAGATTCAATTTGAATTTAAGAATTTAAGTGTTTTATTTAAAGTTTTGATTTTTGAATTGGAAATGGTTCATATTGATCCTTGATTTCTATTTGAGCTAATTTTGATTTGGAAAAATTGAGATCTTAGCTTAAAGTTAAGATTTTTCTTAAATTAAAGTTAGATTGAAAGTGGTATGTTGAACCCTTTTGGGTTAATTTTAATTTTGAAAAAAACAAAAGTTGGAGTTAAAGATCAAAACTTTCAAATTGAAATTAACTTGAAATGAAATTGATGAATCCTTTTGAATTAATTCCAATTTAAAAATTAAGATTTTAAGTTTAAAGATTTGTTTTTTTATGTTGATTCAATTAAGTTCTAATTTAGTTCATATATGTCCAATAATTTGCATTGCTTGCTTAAAGATTCAGATTTTTTTCTATGTTTGCCTTGGTCCCTGATTTAGGGTTATGTTTGCCTCTTGATACAATTTGATTCCTGATTTATGTTTTGTGTGTTCTTTGCTCCCTAAACTTTGCTAATTGTTTTCCTTAGTGTGCAGAAAGGTCCCCAGTCTGCCCGATTCGACCCTTAGGCTTTCATTTTTTTAAGTTATTTGTTATTTAAGTTATCGGCTTAATTAAGCCTTGGGATTTGTAATAAGTTAGTAATTTAGTGTACAGATAGAGTATAGCTTAATTGCATGCATATCATGTTTATTTGTAATTAATTATAACTGTTTGCATTTCATACCACCATTATAAGTTTCAATTAATAAAGGGGCGTTTTAACTATGACGGGCCAATCTCGGGTAAAGGTGCATGAGCACGACCTCTCGAGATTTCGCTATGAGATTGAATGATCTTTATGAATATCCCCGGAGGGTCGGGCTAGGTTCATGAAGATCAATTCAAGTAAACTCCTTTTTATTAATCAACTAATAAACCAGACCTTGCATTCATCATTCCATACGTGCATTAGTAAATATTTAGGTCAAAAAAAAGGGGGAAAAGAAAAACCATAGAGAAATCAGAAAATTAAAAGATGTAATAAAAAGTATTTTCAAAAATGTTTTTAATTATGTTCTCTTATTCAGTTTTCAAAAAATTTTAAAAAAATGGAAATTCAAGATGTTTTCAAGGTAAGCACTTTCAAAAAGAAAATAGTTTATTAATTCCTTGAATTACAAGTTTGATTTTTGGATTAAAATTAATTTGGAAATTGATCATTAAGTCTTTTTGGGTTAATCTTAATATAAAAATCAAGTCTTTGATTCAAAGATCTGATTTTGAGATTAAAATTAACTCGGAAATGGGTTAGTAAATCTTTCTAGGTTAATCTTAATTCGAAAAATTGAAACTTTGATCCGGAAGTGGGTTTTCTTTAAAAAAGGATTTTTTGGCAAATTAATAAAATTAATCAAGTTTTTCTAAAAAATCTAAAATGAAAAAAGTTTTGACACGCCTTTTCAAAATATCTTACAGTGTGGAGGATTCAACAATAGAACAAACAGTAAAAGAGGATTAAAGGAGGAATCAATCGACGGTCGTTCGATTGATTCCTCCTTTTAAGAAAAGTGATTTTTGTTTTCCTTTTATAACCTTTTTTTAAGACCAAGATAAAAACAACCATTTTATTTCAGACTCATTAGATTAGTTAGACTAGAGTTACCATCATTTGACGGGCATTTGGGGGTGCTAATCCTTCCCCAAATGTAACAGACTCCCGAACCTAGATTCAGGTGACGAGACCGGACCTTAGGTTTAGTGGCTCCCGGCCGAGCTTGAGACCTCATTAGGCTGTTAGGTTAATCGTAGGTGGCTAATCACACCTAGAAAAAAGATTAGTGGCAACTCCTTTCATATCGTCCTTTCGGCAGGGTTCCCCGGACTTGAACGTTTCGACAGCTTGGCGACTCCACTGGGGATAGTTAGAGAGTCAGGCCTCACTTAGTCTAATCAAGATTTAGGGTTTAATAAAATGGTTTCTTGCTTTTCTTTGTTTGTTTTTTTGTTGTGCATCTTTACCGCTTTCCATATATATATATTTTTGCTTCACCCCTATCTTGTGTTGTTTCTTTTGTTTTCTGTTGTGGTTACTTACGTAGGTCTGCCAGATTTAGTTTTAGGGTAATGGTAAGTCGTTACTTCACACACTTCACTTTTTGCATTCATGCATAAGATCGCCTTAGACCCGGGCATACCTTAGTTTTGGGAGGTATAATAGCAAGCCTTTGTGGGACTCGTTTGTCCCCGTGCAGGTTGTGCGAAAAACCTCCACCCAAGGAAATTCTATTAGCCCAGCAACGGATGCTAGTAAGATTGAATTGGGAACCTTTAGGTGAAACCTCACCCGGCATATAGGGGAGCGGCTTCTCGCCTATGTAGAGCCAAACCCTTGAGGAGGAGTGTATTAGGTACACATAAGGAACATCTCTTACCCTTACCTCTCGTTTTTCCAAAAAAAAAAAAGAGGGACCGTAGAGAGAGTAAATTCTTTTACTCTTAGTAAAGGGACCAACCTGCCCTAAAGAACTCACAGTCTGAGTGTTTTTCAACGAAAATATTTTGATCAATAAAAGAAGGGGCATGATTTTTCTGTTTGATTCTCAGCTATTTGTTCATATTTATGTTCAATTACTAATGAGTTTTTATTTCTTCCCTTCTGTCTTACCTTTTTTGCACCTGCATCTATATAACCTATTTGTGTTGCAGGTTACATATCATGACATCATTTTTGCAGTCTCATGCATTTATATATTCTATAATTGATCATGCATATCCTTGTCATTCATTTGTTTACCAAAATAGATTGCCATGTCATGTTGCACATTCTAATAGTTTGGCAAGTTATCATAACATTCATTTGTACATATGATCATGCAGCCATTTAACAGTCAGTTCCATTCTCGCGTAAATGGATTGTACGTCTAGATCACTTGTAAGTATTACTTATTTAGGGCTTGTTCTGTAGGAAGTTTAGTCAGAAGTGTAGGAATATTGAGGAAGTATGGGTAGTCCACTGGAATTTCGGGTGCAGCAGTTGGAGTTTGACCAGAGGGTGATGCGAAGGGACATGATCAAGCTGAAATGCAAGCAAGAAGAATTTGTAGCGGAGGTTGGCAAGCTGAAGGGGCATGTCCAAAAGTTGCTGATAAAGGGTGGAGATTTAGAAGGGGCCCAGGAACTTCTTTCTTTAGAGATACCGTCGAAACAAATTCACTCTAGTTATGGAAAGTCAGAAGATGCCAATGAAACCGCTACTAGCTCAGACAAGGTAGAGAACTTGGGCAAGATTGCAAAAGGGATGGATGAGTTGACCAAGCAAATGGAAGAGCTCAAGTCTTACATGCCAAACGTGGAATCTTTCGATGTAATGCAACCACAGAACAACTTTGTCCAGCTGAATGACCCACCTTTCTACCCTCCAGTTTATCACTCACCAAACTCCAGTCAATGGAGGAGCCCATCTGACTTTCATCAGCCTCGACCTCATCATCAGCCAAATTTTCGGCCGAACACTCCATTTTGATCACCCATCCATAGGCTAAAATCCCAACCAAAGTCCCAGCCAAGGTTTCAACCTCAAAGTCCAAAAAGGGAACCTGTTGAGCTTACGGATCTAATACCAATCTGTAGACACGTTATTTTGGCTCTAGGCGATTCCTAATTCTTTTCTCTTCTTTCTTTTAAATTTGGTTTTGCTCCATTTAACTTAACCTTCTTATGGTTAAATAGTATTTTTTCATTCATAGGCGTTTTAATCATCTTAGTCCTCCTTTTAAATTGGGTTTTACTCTTTTTAATTTTCCTATGGTTAAATAATTTCCTTTACAATTTCATATGCGTTTTTTAATTAGGTTTATTATCTTCTCTTGGGCTCCCATCCTTTAAGTAATTTCATTTGGGTTGGGTTTTTAACTTTTTAACTCATTCCTTTGGGCTTTTTCCTATTTGGTAATTCCATTTGGGTTGGGTTCTTAAATTTTAAACTCATTCCTTTGGGCTTTTCCTATTTGGTAATTTCATTTGGGTTGGGTTCTTAACTTTTAAACTCATTCCTTTGGGCCTTTCCTATTTGGCCCATTTTCTTTGCAAAATTTCATGCTCGAAGGCTCATTACATTTATTCACTTTGTTTTGCAAATAACCTCACTTACAGTACAAATTACAAAAGGCAAGTTTATACCCAAAAAAAAAAAAAGATTTCTTGAAATCCTTTTGCACTTTTGACCCCAGGACCTTTCCAAATGACTTCCAACATCACCATAGTTATAATGTTGATACCCGGCTTTACCAAAGTTGCCCAATGCTGCATTTCGTTCTTGAGCTCCATTGAATTTAGAATGTGAATCTGCAAATAATGAAACAGTTATGCACAAGCTCACCATCGTGGGTTCTTAAGTTCACCAAATTACATAAAAAAGAAACAAAATATTGCCTTCACAGCCAATTCATGCAAGCATATGGGTTCATTATTGTACCTTACAACATTCCTTACATAAGCTTTGTACAGCATGGAAAAATGAAAAGCACTTAAAAAAAAGAGATAGCAGCTAGTCATGACATTTAGGATAGCATTCTACACCTTAATCAGCATTTTCCATCTCACACGTGCAGCTTACATTTACAAGCATTCTAGTTGTATTCCACATTTAAAATTAACAAAAACAGAGCACAAGCTTCATTCATCGTTTAGTTATGACCTGTCATTCCAAAGGTCCAAGAATAAAATATGCACTCTCTCGCGAGCATTGAAACAACCTCCATTTCACATTTTTTTCTTTAGCATGAACTCAATCATCAACAAGGCAACAATCAAGCATTCAAAGTTGAGATTCAGTCTAGGCAATAATACACATGCACCCACAGTCACTTACTATCACTACATCAACCAATTACAGCAAACATTTCCATGATCAAGTAGTCTAAGCATAAGGACAGTATCCCACTTAGAGTAACATAGCATTTAGTTCTACTCATTTGTGCATCTTAGTTCTATCATCCAACATAATTCATGCATGCATTTAGTTAGAGCACTTATACAAATTCAACATTATACACAAGTCAAGGGACAAAGAAAAAGAAAAAAAAAGGCCTTACCTTGACATGGCAGCCCATGAGTGGCATTGAGAGGACCCCAAGCTTGTCTGTACATGCCATGTCAGCAATTTACTTTCCTGCAGGGGATTGAAAGAATACACACACGTGAATTAATAAAGAGATAAGCAGCAAGCAAGCCAAAAAAAAACCAAAAAGGAAAAAGGGCAAGAATAACCACCTGGATTTGGCACCTCAGCATCACCCCAGAGACAAAAATTAATGTGAGCTACCAAATTAAGACAAAACATGGCAAATAAATGAAGACAGTAGAGAATTACCTTGATCCCAGCCCACCACGCTTTGTACAGCTTTAACCTGCAAGAGAAAGACAACAAAAATTAATGAGAGCATACCAGCAACCCCAACAGGAAATGCAAACAAAATACATAGGGGCTTTAGTTGGTGCAAGCACCAACTCTGTCATCCTGCGGCACCAACCAGAAGCATGCCAAGACCAAACAAAATCATAACAAACAAGGCAAGGGCATTTATATCCACTGAAAATGGGAATTACAGGGGAAGACAAATGTTTACTTGCAGAAATCCCAAGGGAGAAAAAAGGAATTCAACCCTTTAAAGATCTTGAACAATTAGATGAGGAAAAAGCAGAGCCAGCGGTGAAGATTTTTCCAGCATTCAAGGATATATATATATATACACATGAATAGTTAACGGGGGAGTTTTGGGAGTAGAGAAGGGGAAGTTTTTCTAGGGTTCATAGTTTTTCTCAATTGGGGGATCAAGGCAGTAAAAAAAAATTCAAAAAAAATACAAACAGAAAACACAAAAAAAATGGAGCTTTGAAAAAAGGATTTGGGGGAAAAAGTTTTGGTGGGGGGAAAATTGAAAAAGAGGGAGGGTTCATAGGTCCTTTTTGTTACCAATCTTTCTAACCCAGAATATAAACGAAAGAAAAAGAGAATACACAAAATTAGGGGAAGAGGGATCATACCTCCTTGCTGTTTAGGTCTTGAATGGTTGGAGTCCTCCCTTGCATCTGCTCTTTACTTTTCTATAGATTTTGAGTCATTTTAAAGGGGGGTTTCTGTGTTTAAGCCTTGTTCGTTGGCTCTGGGTCGGGATCGTGAAAAGGAGGCGCCTTTGGTGTATGGCGTTGGTCTTTCACCTAGATCTAAACACTTTTAGTTTCGGGTATCATCGATTCCATCAATTTCAAGGGGTTTGAGGCTCTGGTTTGTGGTATTGGAGGAGAGTGGTGTGATATTTTGAAGTTTCGGGGAAGGAGCACGCCTTGGGTCACCGGAATTTGGGAGCTTGCAGCGCCGGTGTAGAGAGAGAGGGAGAGGAAAATCGAAGGCAAGAGAGAGAAGGAAATCGCGGAAGTGAAAGAGGGAATAAGAAGGAAGGAAGAAAAGGGTACGGACACCCTGATCGAGCTAAATTAGACCCTATTTTTATGGCTATTTTACTATGATTTTAGATCCATTTATACTTATATATATATGCTATTTTGTTAATATTTGTGTTTTTAGTCTTTAAGTGATGTGAAATTGATAAATTGTTATTTTTCACTATTTTTGGAGTTATTTTGAGGACTTTTTACACAGATTTGAGCAAAGAAATTTTGAGCATAGATTTGGAGATTCGAAGTTCGTGTTTGAAGACCATTTGAAGACTTATTTGGAGATTTGAAGACTTTGAAGATTTATTTCAAGATGAAGAATTGAAGATTGGAGCTTTAATTGAAGACAAGCCATGGACAAGCCCTTAAACTTTGGTATTTATGGATATTTTATATGGGAAGATATTCAGCCCATATGAATAATTAATTGGAATTAAAATCCCAATTAATAACTCCTAAATCCAAGGAAATATCCAAATCTCGTAGATTCCCGATTCTAGTCCTAACAGGATTAGGATTCAGGCGCAGTTTTGGCAGAAAAATCATAACTTTCTGCTCAGACCTCCGATTGAAGCCCATGAGTTGTTGGAAAGCTAATTCCGAGATCTACAACTTTCCTTTGAAGTCCAAGACCCAGTTCTGCCGTTTTCAAGCACAAAAATGCCGTCGAAATCACTGCACGAATTCGGGATTTTTTCAAGATCCTATTTTAACTTGGATTCTACTCTAGGATGACTTTTAATCTAACTTGGAGTCTAAGTTAGACTCAAAACCAACTTAGACCTCTTTCCAAGTTAGGATTGGAATTCCTAGGGTTATTTCCACTATAAATAGCCACCTCCTGTAACACAAATCACACACCAAAAAATATTTTTCACATAGATAATTTATTTTCTTCTAGTTTTTAGGGCTAGGGTGCGCCACCCTCTCTTTGCATAGAGAGGGGCGGCAACCCTAGGTTATTCAAGAAGAGATTTCGCCACCCTTTCAAGTCTTGTAAGTTTTCTTAAGCCGCTCATGGATTTTCCCAAATCCATGAGTAGCTAAATTCTTAATACTTCGAATCCTTTGGTGAATTCAATCAATTGATGATGGTGAGATTTTTGTGCTTATAATTTGGTATTTTATTTTTGATAGATAGCATGTTAAACTCTGTTTTATTCCATGATCTTGAATTTTTATTGATTTATTGTAGCCACTAAAGAGATAATTTGAGAGATCTATTGCTAAGTCAGGCGGTACAGTTAACCCTCGAGTCTGATTGTTTGGTAGCGAATCGTTGACGACTAACCTCGCCTCGATGAGTTTCTCATGCCAGTGATCGGATTTTATCTGATTGTTGTATGGTTTTATTTGTTAAGCATGTGTGAAAGAACTAATTAAATAGTTGATCTTAATGCTTTGTTGCTTGGTGAATCATTAAGTCTTAACCGGTAATTGATTTGTTAAGTTAACAATAGGGGTAATTTAAGTCTTAACCGGTAATCTTATCTAAATAGCATGTTAGGTTTTTCCTAGACCAGTTATCATCAAGATTTAATATTGAATTCATCTTTTAAATCAAGGACCATATTCAATTTGATTGTTTTCTACCATTGGAGAAGAAGTATGCTTTAATTATTGTTTTCTTTCTTAATTGCCATAGATCTAGATTTAATTTACTTTGCTTTGTTTTCTAGTTTAATTGTTTTCTGTTTAATTGCTTTCTTTCATCCTCTGCTTTCTGTGTTTTGCTTTGAGAGATTTTAAGGATTGTATTTTCGGATAAAGTCTATCAACCTTCTCTGTGGGATCGACCTCTGCTTACCCTATCTACTTTAGTTAGGATTTTGTGGAGAATTATTTTTATGATTGCTGACCACCGATCATAAATTTTGGCGCCGTTGCCGGGGAAGGAAAATAGACTCATCTGAAGACGAATCCTAGAATTTTCTCTTAGTCCCTGCGTTTCTGTCCTAAAAAAATAAAAAAAAAAACTAAAAATTCTTTGCGTTTTTA
>AWUE01021609.1:0-17073 GCA_001974825.2 Corchorus olitorius
CGGCACCACCATGGTCATGCCGCCCCAGGAGGGCGGCTACCGGTTATTTTTTTATTTTTTTAATTATTAATTATAAATTTTCGTTTGAATCCATTTCCGGAGTTCTTGGTTATTCCACGTTCTTTAGCGTTCTTGAAGATTGAAAATGTTTTTGAGCGTTCTTGAAATTAGAAAGTTTGAAGAAAATATGAAGAAAGGGCAAAAGTGTAAAAAGGGGGCGGTGATAAGTAAAAAAGGGGCGGTGTTTAGCAATCCAGATTCATTTTTTTTGGCTCCTAGTTTTATTGCTTGTTTCTTATAATAGGAAGAATGGAAAATACAAAAAAACCAATCTAACCAAAGCAATTCATGAATTCAAGAGCAAATGGGGAGGGGTAATTTGGTCATTTAATGCTTGGTTTTTTTGTTATTCAAGTTGGCAACCAAGGGCATCTTTGGAAGTTTGAAAAAAAATTACCCTTCGTGGGTCCCTAGCTCCACTAACAAACAATTTTTTTTGGATTATTTATCAAATGACCTATATACTTTTTTACTTTATGCTATTTAGTCCTTTACAAATCAATTTAACATTTCCATTCTATTTTTAATTTTTTTTCTATTTATCCGATTAAGGTAATTAAGGTGTCTATTAAAAGATAATTTCATGATCTACAACTTTCATGAAGGATCCAAAAGCCAATTTTTATGTTTTAATTCAAAAAAATGTTTCCGAAATTTTGTGGTTTCGATTGTGGTCTATTTAATATCATATTATTTTCGATCCACATATATGATTAAAGTTATTCAAGTGTCGGTTAGAAGGTTATTGCTTGATCTACGACTTTCATGAAGGACCCGAAAGCTAAATTTGATTTACGAGTTTCATGAAGCGCTCAAAAGGGAATTTTTATGTTTCAAGATCCCCATCAACAAACATTTTCTTATTTGGATTATTTTTCAAATGACCCTCATGCTTTTTAACTTTATACTATTTAGTCATTTACAAATTCTATCTTACTCCATTTAACGCTTCAGTTTTATTTTTTCTCTTTGTTCTTCATTTGTTCTTCAAGTCATGAGAAGAAGGGTTGGATTGGTTTTTTTGTATTTTCATGCTTGGTTTTTTCATTATTTGGGTTGATTATTGAGGGTATTTTGGGTACTTTGTGAAAAAGTTACTATTTATGGGTCCCATTGTCCATAAACTAATATTTTTTTGGATTATTTATCTAATGATCCTCATACTTTTATGCTTTATGCTATTTAGTCCTTTACCATTATAGGTTGGACGATTTAACGCGTTAGCTTTTATTTTTGTTTTTTTTTTCTATTTATCCGATTATAAGGTGATTCAAGTGTCTATTAAAAGGTTATTTCATGATCTACAATTTTCATTAAGAACTTAAAAGCCAATTATAATGTTTTGATTATAAAAATTGCTTCCGAAAGTTTGTGGTTTTGATTGCCGGTTAATTTAATATCGTATAATTTTTTGTCCACATGTCCGATTGAAGTTATTGAAGTGTCGGTTAAATGGTTATGGCATGATTTACGACTTTCATAAGGATTCGAAAGCTAAACTTGATCTACGAGTTTCGTGAAGGGTTCAAAAGGGAATTTTTATGTTTCAAGATCTCCATTAACAAACATTTTCTTATTTGGATTATTTATTAAATGACCCTCATACTTTTCTACTTTATATTACTTAGTCCTTTACAAATTCTATCTTAATCTAATGTTTAACCTTTATTTTTTTATTCTTTGTTCTATTTGTCTGATTAAATTGATTCATGTGTCTATCAAAAGTTAATTTCATGATCTATAACTTTCATGAAGGAGTCAAAAGCAAATTTTTATGTTTCAATTCAAAAAAATGCTTCCTAAATTTGGTCGTTTTGATTGTTGGTCTATTTAATACCATATAATTTTCGATTCACATGTCCAATTAAAGTTATTCAACTGTCGGTTAAAAGGTTACTGTATGATCTACGACTTTCATGAATAACCCGAAAGTTAATTTGATCCACGAGTTTCATGAAGAGTTTAAAGAGAATTTTTATGTTTTAAGATCTCCATTAACAAATATTTTCTTACTTGAATTAGTTATCAAATCACCCTCATACTTTTTTATTTTATGTTACTTAGTCCTTTACAAATTATATCTTACCCAATTTAACACTTCATTTTTTTTTATTTTCTTTGTTTTATGTGTCCAATTAAGATAATTGAGGTGTCTATTAAAAGGTAATTTTATGATCTGCAACTTTTATGAAAGACTCAAAAGCTAATTTTTATGTTTCAATTCTAAAAAATGCTTTTGAAATTTTGTTAATTCGATTGACAATCTATTTAATATCATATTATTTTGAGATTAAATTATATTAGGATGATCCTAAAATAATGGGTTTTTAGGATCCCATTAGATTGATGCCACCTAATCATTTTTCATTAATTATCAATGATAATCAAGTTTTATTGTGCATCATCTCTCATCAAATCAACTTTTTTTTTTACTTCTCATTTTTATTCTGTACCAAATTCAATATTAAACAAACTTGATAAGTCACAATTTTTTTTTTCGAATTTTCAACAATAAAAATTTGAACACAATTTTTTTTAAAAAAATCAATTGAACAAAAAATTTAAAATGAAATACAATTTTAAAAATAATATAAATAAAGAGGCTTTACATTATCATGAAATACAAAAATTTATTTTTATTTTTATTTTTTAAAAAAATCAACTTTAAATAGGAAAGTAAAGTAAATTAATATAATTAATGAGTGAATTAATATAAGTAAAGAAGTTTTAATTTAGCGAAAGATAAGATTAAGTTTAGTAAAGAATAATGATGAGTTAAAGAATTGATTTGGTAAGGGAAGGTGTAATTTAGAATTTGATTCTCATTAAGATAGGCTTATGTGGCATCATCTTAATGGAATCCTAAAAGCTCCACATTTTAGGATCATCCTAATCTAATGTACACTCTATTATTTTTATGATATTCGATTAACAAAAATTCACAAAGATCACTTCATAAAATTTTCGACCCCGCAGCGAAGCGCGGACCAAAAAACTAGTTGCTATTTAATTGTCTTGTGAATGCATGTGATTCGGACTATTGTTATTATTTCTTCTAGTTTTTGGTTCATGCAATTTACGGATTATATATACTAAATAGTATTTGAAACACCCAATGAAATTACTAAAGGCTCCAAATCAGGATTAATGAGGAGCCAGCATTTTGTCCTTTTTTGTCTTTTCACACTTGGTAAATTATAGAAAAGTCCAAACTAGATTTTTATCATTCCTTTACCTATTTGGTCATTTTGGTAATTGCAAGTCCTTTGAAACCGTTTTGGGAAATCATTAGTGTGGACGTATTTATTGTTGGGAGAATTCATCTTTAGTGTATTAAAAAGCTAAATAATCTATGATTGGTGATATAGAGAAAATTAATCATTCATCTATACTAACTATTTTTTTAATTAAATAGAACTTTGCATTAACTATATAAAGAAGTGGAATTAATCGTTACTTAGTTCAAGTTCATTTAGAATGCCTTAAGACATGCAATTATTTTCTCCAATTGGCATAGACTTTAATTTTTGTGATACTAGATAAAATATAGGTTAATCATTTAGGTATTGTATGTTTTTAACAGTAGACATTATATAAGCAAGCTTTACAATTTAGATGATATAATATGTTTCAAGCAAATCCAGTTTTCCATTTATAGATTAATAGTTGCTGTTTAGAAATATGTAATAAATTTTAGATCATGTTTCAATAGAAGTAATTTTTAAACAATCAAAATTTTTTAACGTTCGATGCGCCAGCGCGAACCGAACCACTTGTTTATTATTATTCCTTAGTCTTTGTTCATGAAGATTTGATCTTTATTCGTTCCTTTTGGTGCACCGTGGATATATATGTAATTGTTTTTTTTCTTTAAATAATTATTTGCTCAAGATTGTCTCAAAATTTATTTCAAAAAATCAAAATTGTTTTCTTATCAAAATATCAAAATTTTTCTCCTGGCCCGCAAGAGTATAAACTGTGAACAGCAAAATCATATGCATTAGATTAGGTTAGGTAAATCCGTCAAATTCTGCCAATCTTGTGGGGGATTTGGGGATTTTGCATAATCAGGGTTTTATCTAAAATAATAATGATAAAAATTTTGATAATTAACTTTAAGGGAATATTTTCTAAATCTTGCCATATTGTGGGAGATTTAGAAGATATTAAAAAGGAAATAAAATAAATAAAATTAAACAAGATTGTTAATATGGAAGTTTCAACTATAAAAATAATCAATAAATAATAAATAATTAAATTTTGCCAATTTGTGGGAAATTTATAAAAATCATAAAAAGAACTAAATCAAAATATTTTTAAATATATATCAAAATAAGATACTAAAATGGAGGTTTTCTAAGTCTTCCCAACTTGTGGGAGACTATATAAAAATTTAAAAGTAATAAATTGAATAACTGAATTGTAATTAAAGTAATAAATAAGAATGATCCAAGGGATGTACAAGTGGTAGTTCCTTGGAGCTTTGTAATCAATCATTTAATCAATGTCAAATAATTTAAGAAGTATATCAAAATAAGGGTAACAATTTAAATTCCGACGACAGAGCCCCTTCGAGAATTTAAAATTTCTTGAATACTCTTGAGGATAATTGTCTCAAAATTTTTATCAAAATGTGAGGAAATTGAAGACAATTTTATTAAATGAGAAAATGGACAATCATGAATTTAAAGGATTTAAAGTAATAATTAAGGTTAAAAGGTTAATGTTTAATTAAAATGGTATTATCTTTTTGACAGGCGTTGTAGGGGTGCTAATACCTTCCCTACACGTAATCGAACTCCCGAACCTAAATTTGGTAATGAAGATCAATGTTTAATTATTATTAATGAACTTTATTCCATATTAAGGAGACATTAAAATGGTTAATCAACTTAGGTGGCCAATCACACCTAGATAAAAAAGATTGGTGGCAACTCCTTTCCAATGAGTCTAGCGCTCAAGTCCCGCAATTTGCACGTTATGACAACAAGTTATCTAAGGTTAAAACTTTTAAGTTCTATACCTTCATGGTTCAAAAGTTCAGTTTAAGGACCAAAGTAAAATATATTAATATAACTGATAATTCCAATCTTAAAGATTCAAGTCTTAGTTAATTGGTACAAATATGTATAGTATACATAGTATTATAAAAGAATCAAAATGGAACAATAATTTGATCTAATGATCCTTGACTAAAATATGTAAATTAAATATTTAAACTAAATTAACCACAACATTTAAATTTTAATTTAACATAAATTAAAAATGCAATGCATATGTTTTAACACTAATTTAAACTAATTAATGAAAATTAATTGTAAATTATTTCAAATTAAAACTAATTAAAAATTAAATTAAACAAATTATGAAAATGCAAGCTTTTAAATTAAACAATTTAAAATCTGTCAGACCCTAATTTGAATAAATGTGAGATTTTGGGGATTGAATTGCATTACACACTAAGGAGTACTCTGCACAACTGAACTTTTGATTAAACTATCAAATATATAAGGTTTGCTAATTATTTAACAATTTTTAGATTTTACAATTAAAATATAATTGATTCTGATTCGGGCCATTTCGGGTTAATCTGTCGGGTTGATCGGGTTCGGATCGTTTTGGATTCGGGTAATTTCAGGTACCCAATGGGTCGGTTTCGGTCTTGGGTTGGGCGGATTCGGTTTGTTGACTTTTTTGGTCAAATCGGGTTGAATTGGGTTTGGTTTTGAACGATCGGGTCGGATTTTGCCAGCTCTACTAAGTAGTAATATTTATTGCTCTAGGATTTTAGAAATGAATACATATGTGGTTTAATTTGTACGAGAGAAACAGAGAATAACATTAAATACTAACAAAAACATATGTGTCATCATTTGATGAATGAGACACAAAGTGAGGTAAAAAAATGGTGTATGAGATTTATATTCATTCGGAGATATAGGTAAAGAGTAATGTGAGTGATATTATTTAGTAAAAATCTTTAATACTTATTCCTCTACCAAATGGATGCACGAGATTAAGCAATCTGCCTGCAATGCAAGCATTAGCTTAGATTTGAAAAATTTATTGGAATGGTCAACATAGGTGGGAGTAGTAATCCAACAATATTATTATTGCTTTTGCTTGAAATCTTATTATCATTCTTCTTCGTTTCAAACTACTATCACAATTAACAAACAAAATCAAGCCAATAATACCATGAACTTTAATGGGAAATGAAACTTTACCAAATCTGTAACTATTTCTCCACCTGCTCCTTCCCATTTCTACACTTCTCTTCCTCTCTATTTGCACGCCATCCAATGTTGCCGCTTTCTTCTCCAATGGATCAACAAAACCTGTTGAATTTTAGAACGTGTCTCTATTTAATCATCATGTTTTTGACAACCTTAGCAACCGAAACCCTGTCTGCTGTTTCTCACTTTGAGGCTTGTATGCCTCAAAGCTGCGGTAATGGTCCAAACATAAGCTACCCTTTCTGGATTTCTGAAGAACAAGAATCCTTTTGCGGTTATCCAAACTTGAAGATCACCTGCAAGCAGGAAAACCCTGTCCTTTCAATTTCTGAGTTCAGTTTCATCATCAAAGATATACTTTACAACAACAACTCATTTCTAGTGGTCAATGCTTCTGTTGATGAAGATGATTGTCCAATTCCTAGACAAAATATTAGCCTTAGCCTTGATGGAACACCATTTAGTCTTAGTTCTAATAATGTCGATCTTTCGTTTTTATATGATTGTGAGGAGCTACCTGATGATTACCATACATATCCAGTAAGTTGTGCTAGCAATGATTCCTTCCATTCCTTCGCGGTTTTCCACATGGAAGCTTTGGAGAATAGAAACTATTCGGTAGAGTCATGCCAGTCTTTTGTTAATGCCCCGGTGTACATAGATGATGATGTTCATATGGCCACTTTGCTTGATATGAATTATACTGAAGTTTTGAGGATGGGGTTTATTTTGAACTGGGCTCCACTTAATTGCAGCAATTGTTGGGCAAGTGGTGGACGCTGTGGTCTCAGTGATAGTAATGAATTTGCTTGTTTTTGCTCGGATGGATCTCATACCAATAACTGCAATGGTAATTCTAAAGGATGTTTATTAGAATTTCTCTATTGATGCTTCTTTCTTTTCTCCTGTTTCTAGTTTGGGGTTTTAGGCTTTTAGCTTTTCTCATTAACTTCAGCTTAGAGCCTAGTAGCTTTTGTATCGTTAAACAAAATGCAAACGTCAGGTAGTTTCTTAGGACTTTGGTATGTATGTTGTTGATTGAATTTTTAGATTTAATTATTCTTGTTGTGTTGCCTGAAATCTGAATCGTAGGCTTTTAGCTTGAATCTTGTTTGGTTACGTGTCTCAAATTAGCTTTGTCCATGTTGATGCTGTAGGCCTCATTTTTGCAGGTACAATAACATGAATATGTTCAGTTTTTACCTAATAGATTTTGCCTGTTTGTTGTTGTATGAGCCATAATTTTTTTTATAATTGATGCTTCTTCTAACTTACTGTTTTTGTATCGTTTTTATCTAGGGAAAACAGCCAAGGATGGCATTGACTTTGAAGAAAAGCTTGGCATTAGTAAGATAAATATAATCCCCTGAACCTCCTCTGTTTCACTTTCATCTTTCTTTTCCTTTTGTTTATCATTTTCATCTTTGATAGGTTTCGCTATTGGGATATTAGTATTAATCAGCTGTATAACCTTCTGGTATTTCACAAGAAGGGCTCCAGAAAGCAGAACCATGTGTTGTTTAAGGAAGAAGTTGCCAATGGTAGAACGAGATATTGAGGCTTTCTTAAAAGTTAATGGAACTCTAGCTCCCAGAAGATATAGCTATTCGGATATCAGAAAAATGACAAACTCGTTTAAAGAGAAACTAGGAAAGGGAGGCTTTGGAAGTGTCTACAAAGGGGAGTTAGTCGATGGACATCTTGTTGCTGTGAAAATGCTTGATGCATCCAAAGGAAATGGTCGAGATTTTATCAATGAGGTTGCAAGTATTAGTCGAACTTCCCACGTTAACGTTGTCACCCTCTTAGGATTTTGTTTAGAAGGTCAGAAAAGAGCTGTGATTTACGAGTTCATGCCCAATGGATCATTAGAAAGGTTCATTTACAAAGAGAATACTAGCTTGATGGACCATCGGCGCTTGACAACAGAAGAATTGTATCGAGTTGCGATTGGAGTAGCTCGAGGGCTTGAGTACTTGCATCGCGGTTGCAACACTAGGATTGTTCATTTCGACATAAAACCTCATAACATCCTTCTCGATGAAAATCTTTGCCCAAAAATCTCTGACTTCGGGCTTGCAAAACTGTGCACTAAGAATGAGAGTTTTGTGTCATTGATGGAAGCTAGAGGGACAATTGGTTACATAGCCCCGGAAGTTTTTTGCAGGAACGTTGGAGGTGTTTCGCATAAATCGGATGTGTATAGCTATGGAATGATGATTCTAGAGATGGTTGGGGGAAGAAGGAACATTGATGTTGGGTTAAGTCACACGAGTGAGATATATTTTCCTCATTGGATCTATCAACAACTTGAGCAAGGCAACAATGAAGCGAGATTGCTAGGAGTAATGACTATAGAAGAAAGTGAACTCTCAAGGAAGATGATATTAGTTGGTTTATGGTGCATACAAACAAATCCATCAGACAGACCTTCAACGAGTAAGGTGATTGAGATGTTGGAAGGAAGCGTAGAAGCCTTGAACATCCCACCTAGACCTTACCAGTCTTCTCCTCCAAGATCACATGAGGATTCTACTTCCTGATTTTCAATTGATGCTGGAATCACTATTCACTAAAGATTGTTAATGGCATTTCTAGGCAGAGTCGCTATGAACTTTTTTGTTTTTTGTTTTCTTTTTGCATGCTATGAGGCCTCACTAGTGAAAACACACACCATTGCTCTAGCAAGAGACCCATGCGACGAGATTACCGGATATTTTTATCTGATTTTCCAAGAAATAAATGATTCTAATTTGAGTGCAAGCTGGGCAGATGGATAGAAATATTCTACGGCTACAAGTCAAGGTCAATATGGCCATCTTCAATTCTTAAAACGTGTCCAATTTTGGTCCATTTTCCAAGTAGAATAGTCTCTGTTCACACGATACGGTAGAGTAACCTTCAGTGCCTTCCTATAACTTTCCCTTCTGTCATTGAAAATTACACGAGTAATGCCAACCAGGACTTAGTTACTTTCACTATCATGATTTTTAATTTTTATCCTTTTTCAATAGCACCTTGACTTTATATTCTTAGGCCATTCCTTTTTATTTACTTTATAATTTGTTTATGTTATCTGTTGATGAATTGATTACTTCCTTCAGTTCAGAGATGAACTTTTCGCGCCCTTTCGTCTCAATCATCAGCTCCGTCTTCTTCTTCTTAGTTGTAGAATGTGGAAAATAGCATAGGGAAAGGGCTGTAAGTAATCTCTACCGCACTATTGGCTCAAATGACTTTCCCCTGTAGGAAGTGGGTAATAAACATTTTTAATATTAAAGAGTTTTAAAGTCTCGTGATGGAATAAATCAAACCACATGTTCAAAAAGCCTTCTCATTGGCTTATTGGCTCAAATGATTTTATATTGCTATTGAGACTTCGTCTCCTTTCCCCATAGCCATAGCTGCCCCAAATCAAATCCCCCACCTTTGATTTTCAGAGAGGTCAACTGGCACCGTCTCTCGTCACCATTTCTAAGGTGCCTTTACTTTATATTGTCAAAACAAGTAACCTGTTTACCTTATATTAACCAATACATGATGAAACCCAGATGATGAATTTTTCATCTCTCTGGAAATGAATTTCCATTTTGCCATCATTCCCATCCTCTGTTCAGTTCTTCTCCCCATAGCTTACTCTCATGAAGACAATGAGCAGTTCCTGGAATGCAATAAAACATTCAATTGCGGACTCATACAAGAAATCGGATACCCATTTTGGAGTATTGCACGGCCAAGATACTGCGGACATGGAGGGTTGGAATTCGAGCTCATTTGTGAAGACAATCAGTTCCCTGTCATTAACATTAACGATCAGAGATTTCGTGTCTTGAACATGAGTCAACCTGGCATCATTAGCATTGCTCCTGTCGATATCTGGCAAAACCCTTGTCCTCAACAATTCCATAACCTCTCTTTGACCCACCACCTGTGTGATTTTAGTACAACCATTCGGAATCTCAGTGTATTCTATGGCTGCCCTCTTGAAACTGACATACCTGAGGAAAATAGGTTTACTTGCGCGGGAATCAATGGTAACAATATCTATGCCTATTACCTGGATGAAACATTGTTGAGAATGCATAGCTCAGACCTCGTTGATTGTAACACAAGTATTATACTTCCGGTTAACCAAAACGAATTGGTCCAGCTTTTGTCGGGAAATGACACTATAGATGATGCTTGGAATAAAGGGTTCAATGTAATGTATCACAAGGACATCATCTCATGTATCGCATGCAGGAATTCTGGTGGAGTCTGTGGATCTAATAATACAACGCTTGAGTTCTTATGCTTTTGCCGCGACAATCCTCATCCTCAATTCTGTCAGGCTCCTGGTATGCATTATTATTGCTCTTAATCTTAACTTTTGAAGAACTATTTTTTTCTGAATCATATCTAGTCAACCATTTTAGTTAAGCATAGGCTAGTTGATTACTTTAGAGAATATTAAACAAATCATTCAAGATAGTGACTCTCCTCTGCCAATATTTGGGGTAAGCTAGTTTGGGGCTATAAATAGTATAATAAGATTAATCAATTCAAGCATGGTGCACATGTATTTGATCATGTATTAATTGCTTGTGAAGGAGGCTTCCATCTGTGTTCTTAGAACAGAGGAAATCTCTAACTTCAAAAATTTCTGGAAACATAACATTTTCCATGTAGCTTCTGATTTCCCATACTTAGAAAAGGAGAGCCAAAGCCAAAATGCCTAGCTAGGTATTGCTGTTATGTGTTAAGAATTCAATGAAACTCTGTTTATTTTAGTACATTGCGTATGTGAAGCAGCCACCATCGTGCAGGTCAAAGTCAAGAAACCTGCATTAATTTTCTATTAAATTCCCCTTTCCTCTTTCATGGAAAATTCTAACATAGCTAAACTTTTGTTTTGTTAGTCAAAAGAGAATAGTCTAGTTGTTTACATTATATTATATATATTAGCTTAATAGGGAGATAGGACTTTTCAGTTTTTATCAACTTAAAAATATCCAATCCCTCTTTGTACCTAATCTTCTAGTTCTGTGATCAGAACAACAAAATGAATTCCCTACTGATTGTTTCACCCTCTTTCAACTCCATCTTCACCTTCTTCACCATCAGTTTTTTCCTCCTCCCAATATCCTACAGCCAAGATGTTGTTGAAACCTTTATGGAGAACTGTTTTGATCCTTTCCATTGTGGAGTTCTCCAGTCACTGTCGTATCCTTTTTGGAATGATGATCGGCCTCAAGTTTGTAAAGAAGAAGGGTTCGGGTTGACCAAATGCGATGAACCGCATCCGGTCATAAACATAAGTGGAAAAGAATTCCGATTGATTCATGTAAATCAGGCTGCTTATACAATGACTATTGCTCCAGAAGATTTGTGGGGAAACATTTGCCTTGATAATCCCATCAATATAACTCTAGGAAACCCTTTCCTAAGCTTTTCTCATACAGTTCGAAACCTTTCTTTCTTTTACCACTGCAATGCCACCGCCTTGATGGAAACGATAAAAATACCACCATCTCCTAATCATATATTTGGATGCCCCCAAGAGTATTCTTTTTGGATGTGACTGTTTTCATGCAAAGCTTAGAATTAATTAGGCTTTTACGATGTAAATTTTTGTTGACAGGTGTTATACACTTGTTAAGTACTTGGTTAAGTATTTTGCATGTCTTTACATGTGTTAAAAAATGTGTTTTAACACCTGATGCTACCTGACTTTTGACTTAATCAATATATGAAAAAAGGCTGAGTTTGCTACTGTTACATGCAAGCCAGAGATATTCCTCATGAAAACTCAATTTTCTACTAGAACTCTCTTGTGATTTTCTCAATTTCTTTTCTTAATTTTACTTGAACTTTCTTAAACAGCCTTCTCATCATTCGTGTTTCCTACAATTGGTATCTAGAGCATAAAAGATCTTAGTGTGACCTGTGTGGTGAGAGTTTAACCGAGAGTTTAACCGAGAGTTTGAGTAGCTTTATAATGTCATCTTCAAGCAGCAGTATAGTTCCTATGCCTCAGATATTTACTGGTGAAAATTACCAAACATGGTCAGTGAAGATGCAGACCTTTTTACAAGCTCATGGTCTATGGGATGTAGTTGAGGGGAAACCACCTTATGTACTGCCAGAAAATCCAACGGTAGTGCAGTTGAAGTACCATGCAGAGGAGTCTCAAAAAATCTTCAAAGCTCTTTCAGTAATACAAAACAATGTCTCTGATGTTATCTTCAACAGAGTGATGACATGTAAAACACCCAAAGAAGCTTGAGATCTACTGAAAGTAAAATTTGAAGGCACGGACAAGACCAAAGCTCAACAACTTTCAATTCTCAGAAGAGAGTTTGAGAATTTGAAGATGAAGGAAAATGAACCTGTCAGGCAATATTCAGACAGGATTATGACAGTAGTTAACAAGATGAGGCTGCTTGGTGATACTGATTTTACTGAGAAAAGAATTGTGCAGAAATTCACTAATACACTACCTAACAGGTATGAAAGCAAAGATCTCTACACTTGAAGAAACTAGAGATATGAATGAAATCACTTTGGATGAAGTTGTGAATTCCATGCATGCTCTTGAACAGAGGCTAAATTCAAGGCAAAATGAGACAGTTGAAGGTGCCTTTCAAGCCAAAAACAAAGACAAAGTTCAGAGTAGTGGCAAAGCAAGGAAGAACACTTTTGTCAAGAAGGACAAAGACAAGAAGGAGGGTTCTAGCAGCAATGAAACTCAAGGCAAAAAGAAGTCAGTTTGTAGGCATTGTAAAAGGCCTTACCATGCAGAAAATTTGTGTTGGTTTAATCCAGAGGCAGTATGTTCTGCATGCAATGAAAAGGGGCATATGGAGAAAGTTTGCAAGAATAAACAGAAGAAGCAACAGCATAACCAAGCTCAGATAGCAGAAGATGTTCAGCAAGAAGAGGAGATGTTTGTTGCAACATGTTTTTCTGGTACTTTGTCAGCAAACAGAAATGAGTGGCTTGTAGATAGTGGCTGCACACATCACATGGTGCATGACAGAAGTCTTTTTCGAACCTTGGACCTAAGTCACACTTCAAGAGTCAGAATCGGCAATGGAGATTACTTGGAGGTGAAAGGCAGAGGTGATGTTTTGGTTAGCACTCCAAGAGGTAACAAAATCATTTCTGATGTGCTTTTTGTTCAATGAAATTGATGTTAATCTTATGAGTGTTGGTCAATTAGTAGAAAGGGGCTATAAGGTAGAATTTTGTGGTAATGCATGCACAATTTATGAGCCTGCTGGATTTGAAATGATGAAGATTGGCATGAGTAATAGATGTTTTAGTCTGATTTGGGAAGAATCATCTGCATATGTTAGTTTGGTTGATGATATGCACTTATGGCATGAGAGACTTGGGCATGTTAATTTCCAGTCATTGAATAATCTGCAAAAGCATCAGTTAGTTGCTAATTTGCCTTAAGTTTGGTGTGACTAGTACTGTTTGTGAGGTTTGTCAGTTGGGTAAAGCAGTGCAAGTTACCATTTCCTCCTGTTGCAGCTTGGAGAGCTTCAGAAAAGCTCCAATTGGTTCATACTGACATTTGTGGACCAATGAGAAATCCTTCTTTGAATGATAGCAGGTACTTCATACTGTTTATTGATGACTTATCAAGATTCTCATGGATATATTTCATGAAGAAGAAGTCAGAGGTGCCTGATGTGTTCTGGAAATTCAAGGCATGGATTGAGAATCAAAGTGGCTGCAAAATCAAGGTGTTAAGATCAGACAATGGTAAAGAATACACTTCAGATCAATTTATAGAATTTCTTGCTCATGCTGGTATAGAACATCAAAAGACTGTTTCTTATTCTCCTCAACAGAATGGGGTGAGTGAGAGAAAAAATAGAACTGCAATGGAGATGGCTAGATGTCTTTTGTTTGAAAAACAATTGCCTAAAAGATTTTGGGCTGAGGCAGTTAACACTGCTATCTATTTGCAGAACAGGTTACCTACAAAGGCTGTGCAGGGCAAGACACCATTTGAAGCTTGGTTTGGCTATAAACCAAGTGTAGCTCATTTGAAAGTGTTTGGTTGTGTTTGCTACACATGGATTCCAAGTCAAAAGAGAGGAAAGCTGGATGAAAAGGCTCAAGTTGGTGTATTTGTGGGCTACAGCAAAGTATCAAAAGGTTATAGGATTTATGATCCTTCAACAGATAAGGTATATGTTAGCAGAGATGTCAAGTTCAATGAAGCTGCTACATGGAACTGGGAAAGTGGTAAAGTTGAGGTAACTGATATTCAAGCCTCTCATTTGCAACAACAAACAGAACCAGAAAAAGAATATGAAGAGGAAAATGAGGAAGAAAATATGGATCATTTACCTGTCAGAGGTACAAGATCATTGATTGATGTTTATCAAAGATGCAACATTGCAGTTCTTGAACCTGCTAGTTATACAGAAGCAGCAAAATCAGATAATTGGCTTGCTGCTATGAAGGAAGAAAATCAGAATGATAGAGAAGAACAAAACTTGGGAGTTGGTTGACAGGCCTTTGAATAAGCATGTGATTGGAGTCAAATGGATTTTCAGAACAAAGCTTAATCCAGATGGCTCAGTTAACAAATACAAGGCAAGATTAGTCGTGAAGGGGTATGCTCAATTGTATGGTGTTGATTTTACAGAAACCTTTGCCCCTGTTGCAAGGTTGGACACCATCAGGTTTTTAATTGCTCTAGCTGCAGAAAATCAATGGAAAATTCATCAGCTTGATGTCAAGTCAGCTTTCTTGAATGGTTATCTGCAGGAGGAGATTTTTGTTGAGCAACCAGAGGGTTTCCAAGTGAAAGGCAGTGAAGACAAAGTGTTTTTGCTAAAAAAGGCACTTTATGGTCTTAAGCAAGCTCCAAGAGCTTGGTATGACAGAATCAACTCTTATTTGCTACAAATTGGTTTTCACAGGAGCCCAAGTGAGCCAACTCTGTATGTGAAGGTTGAAAATGGTGAGACTCTTATTGTTTCTCTCTATGTAGATGATTTGCTAGTCTGTGGAAGCAATTCAGTGTTTTTGGATGGGTTCAAAACTGAAATGCAGAAAGTTTTTGAAATGACAGACCTGGGAGAGATGTCTTTCTTCTTAGGTATGAAGGTAACTCAGTCAAGCACTGGAATTTTCATTGGCCAGCAGAAATATGCAAGAGAAATATTGAAGAAGTTTCACATGGAAGGATGTAAAGCTATGAACACTCCAATGAATGTGGGAGAAAAATTTTCCAAAGATGATGGCAGTAGCAAAGTTGATGCATCAGTTTACAGGAGCATGATTGGTTGCTTGTTGTATTTAACTGCAACTAGGCCTGATATTATGTTTTCTGTGAGTTTGCTGTCCAGGTTTATGCAATCATCATCAGAGATTCACTTCAAGGCTGCAAAAAGAGTTCTAAGATATGTGAAGGGTACTCTTAACTATGGGGTGAAGTTCATAAGGGCTGGAAAGATGGAGCTTATCGGCTATTCTGACAGTGATTGGGCAGGGAGTACAGATGATATGAAGAGTACTTTTGGGTATGTTTTTTCACTTGGTTCAGCTATATTTGCTTGGAAATGTAAGAAGCAGGAAACTGTGGCACAATCCACAGCAGAAGCAGATTATATAGCTGCTGCAGAAAGCTGTGAATCAGGCTATATGGCTCAAGAAGCTGATGATGGATGTGAAACAAGAAGTAAACAAAGAAGGAATCAAGATAATGGTGGACAATCAGTCTGCAATTGCTATTGCCAAGAATCCTGTTTTTCATGGCAAGACAAAGCACTTTAAAGTTAAATATCATTATGTGAGGGAGATGGAGCATGAGAAAGAAGTTCAGCTGCTGCATTGTTCCTCTGATAATCAGTTAGCTGATATTTTCACAAAATCTTTGCCAAGGAACAGGTTCGAGATGCTTAGAGCAAGAATTGGAGTCTGCTCAAAAACAGTCAAGGAGGAGAATTGATGTGACTGTTTTCATGCAAAGCTTAGAATTAATTAGGCTTTTATGATGTAAATTTTTGTTGACAGGTGTTATACACTTGTTAAGTACTTGGTTAAGTATTTTGCATGTCTTTACATGTGTTAAAAAATGTGTTTTAACACCTGATGCTACCTGACTTTTGACTTAATCAATATATGAAAAAAGGCTGAGCTTGCTACTGTTACATGCAAGCCAGAGATATTCCTCATGAAAACTCAATTTTCTACTAGAACTCTCTTGTGATTTTCTCAATTTCTTTTCTTAATTTTACTTGAACTTTCTTAAACAGCCTTCTCATCATTCGTGTTTCCTACAAATACCACCATCTCCTAATCATATATTTGGATGCCCCCAAGAGTATTCTTTCTTTGCTTATGATTCATTTCTGAGGGATAAGGTGCCTTTACTTTATATTGTCAAAACAAGTAACCTCTTTACCTTACCTTATATTAACCAATACATGATGAAACCCAGATGATGAATTTTTCATCTCTCTGGAAATGAATTTCCATTTTGCCATCATTCCCATCCTCTGTTCAGTTCTTCTCCCCATAGCTTACTCTCATGAAGACAATGAGCAGTTCCTGGAATGCAATAAAACATTCAATTGCGGACTCATACAAGAAATCGGATACCCATTTTGGAGTATTGCACGGCCAAGATACTGCGGACATGGAGGGTTGGAATTCGAGCTCATTTGTGAAGACAATCAGTTCCCTGTCATTAACATTAAAGATCAGAGATTTCGTGTCTTGAACATGACTCAACCTGGCATCATCAGCATTGCTCCTGTCGATATCTGGC
>AWUE01021610.1:0-44347 GCA_001974825.2 Corchorus olitorius
TTGCTTTGTTGGAACATTCCTTTGATTTGTTGATTTTCCTCTATGATGGATTTAAAAATTTTGTTCATTTCATCATTTTCTTTCTTTTTCATTTTTTCTTTCTTCCTCCCAGTTGGGCGCTCGGCTACATCATTAACATCATTGAATTGACCTTCAATTTCAAAGTCGTCATTTAAATCAATAGCAAATGATGATCCGCCTATTTGATTATCTGATCGGTTGGAGTCTGACTGCGATGATTCATAATTTGTTCGCTTTCTATGACCGGGAGTTTGCGTGCTACAATCAGCATATTTCTCCATGTCTTTAAGGAGAGGCCAAACATGATCAAATTTGAATCCTTTACTGAAAGCTTTTTCTTGAGTTAGTAACTCTTTTGCTCGTTCTAACTGTAAAACATCATTAAAAAAAGTTTTTTTATTAATTATACAAGAGTAAGGTTAAGAGTAGTTTAAAAATTCCCAGAGAAATCAAATTTATCAAGTACTTACAATATATTGTTCCGAGGCGCCACTTGGATTCAAGTCTTCAATTTGTCGAACGCATCCTCTTAATTTGGCAACAGCTGCCTGTATTACTTTCATTCGAGTTTGCAGAGATCTTTGGGGCCGAGCATTTGTGATATTCCTTGGTAACAATTCATGATATTTAGCCTCCATACGAGCCCAAAATTGTTGCATAGATTGATTTGTACCAATAATCGGGTCTTGAGAAATTTCAAGATATGCATGGCATAGGATCTTATCTTCATCAATTGAATATGAAGTAGTACGTGGCGTTTTTGTGGACGTTGCAGCTAACTCTGAACTTGACATTTTGGAGTCAAAGAGTAATAGAGAGTTTGATGGAAAAAAAAAAAAGAATAGTAGAGAGTTTAGAAAATAGATGTTTTCAGTTTGATGCTTTTAACCCACTATTTATAGGCACAATTTGTGGAACATATAAGGATTCAAACAACGGTCACATTTCAATCTCACTTTGAATCCAACGGTTGGATTAAGATAATGTTAAATTATCATCAATTTATTGACTGTTGTGTTATATTTTTTGACATATCTTGGATATTGTGTGGAAGAGATAAGTTTTTCATCAACGGTCACATTTGATTCCAACTTTAATCCAACGATTGAATTGAGATAAGGTTAGATTCTCTGAAATTATTGGCTATTGTGTTAGATTTTCTGACATATCTTGGATATTGTGTGGATGAGATAACGATTCAAATTAACGGTCACATTTGAATCTCACTTTTAATCCAACGGTTGAATTGAGATAAGGTTAGATTCTCTGAAATTATTGGCTATTGTGTTAGATTTTCTGACATATCTTGGATATTGTGTGGATGAGATAACTATTCAAATTAACGGTCACATTTGAATCTCACTTTTAATCTAACGGTTAGATTGAGATAGGGTTAGATTCTGTGAAGATAAAATTACTATATAAAAGGCAATGGATCACCATCTGTTCAAGCATTTAACCCTCCACCATATTATTCTTCGATCATGACTTCCAATGCTAATCAATCTTTTTCCTCATCTTCATCTTCATCCCCATCCCCATCTTCATCTTTAGAGGATGAATATGATCTCACTCATGAAATAGAGGCCCAAAATCAAACCATTGAAGCCCAACAAACAGCATTACTAAATGTTTATGCTAACAACAACATTCTCATTGCTTACTATAAAAAAAAGAAAGCCAACAAAGACATAGAGGCTCAGTTCCTGGTCATAAAGTGATTTTTCGGGGTCGTGCAGAGGCCGAACAAAATCTATTGGCTGATTATTTTGCAGAGAACCCAAGATATAATGAATCAATGTTTCGTAGGCGATTCCGAATGAATCGAAGTTTATTCTTACGGATTATTAATGCTGTTGAAACTAATGACAACTACTTTGTGCAACGAAGAGATGCATTCGGTAGACCCGGATTGTCAAGTTTGCAAAAAATAACAGCAGTATTTCGAATGTTGGCCTATGGTGTACCGACTAATTCTACTGACGAATACATTAAAATTGGGGAATCAACTACAATTGAAAGCTTGAAGAAATTTTGTCGAGCCATTGTGGAAGTATTTGGAGAACGTTATCTTAGAGCACCAAATGTTGATGATGTTGCAAGGCTGCTTCAAATTGGCGAGAAACGTGGTTTTCCTGGAATGCCTGGGAGTTTGGATTGTATGCATTGGACTTGGAAAATTTGTCCAACGGCTTGGGCAGGACAATACAGTGGACGTAGTGGATCGCCAACCATTATTCTTGAAGCTGTAGCTGATTATGATTTGTGGATATGGCATGCAAATTTTGGGTTGCCAGGTTCAAACTATGACATTAATGTGTTGGAGGCATCCCACTTGTTCGCAAACCTTGCTAAAGGTATAGCTCCTCCGGCTCATTATGTTATTCGAGGAAAAGAGTATACCACGGGATATTATTTAGCTGATAATATATATCCCAAATGGTCGACTCTTGTACAAACAATTCATGATCATTATGGTCCAAAAAAGCAATTATTCGCAAGGATGCAAGAAGCATGTAGAAAAGATGTAGAACGTGCATTTGGAGTTCTCCAATCACGATTTGCAATTGTCAAAGGACCTGCTCGTTTTTGGAGGAAGGATACATTGCATGATATAATGTCAGCATGTATCATAATGCACAATATGATCGTTGAGGATGAACGTGATTTAGATGCAGACATTGGAAATTGGAGGGAAGCGCCAACTCCTGAAGTTGAGATGGTCATAGATGAGACAACTCGATTTCGAGAATTCCTAGCTCGGCATCAACAAATCAAAGATAAAGAGGCTCATTTCGCACTTCGTAATGCATTGATTGAACATCTATGGGAGCACTATGGGAACTTAGGAAATTGAGTTTAAATATGTAATAAGAATATATTTTTATTAGGGTTAATATGAAAATCGAGTGAAATAATATTTTATTATACTATTTTGTTAATTAATACTATATTTAGAAATTAATAATTACATATTATTGAATGTAATTTATAATAATTGTTTGGATAAATAATTTTTACCCCTATTATTAATTAATTGATATTTATTAATAATATTCTTATTTTCAATAAATAAAATATTCTTATTGATAATATTCGTATTAATAATTGATATTTATTAACAAGTATTATCTAATTATTATAAATTAATTTTGATGAATAAATAATAGGGTTAAAGAGTAATATAGAATAAAATAATCAATTGACACCATTTTAGTGTTGTAACATTGGAGAAGGAAAATTTTTGGTGTTGGAATATTCCAAAAAGATTCCTTTTTTCACACTAAAATGGTGCAATATTTGATGGGCACATTGGAGATGCCCTTACAGTCTGTTTGGATTGAAGGACCAGTAAGGGACGGGACGGGACGGGAGGTCCTTTTAATTAGTGACCCATGTTTGGATTGGAAATTAGATTTGGTCCATGGGTTTTGGAGGACCAATTTTGGTCCTTCCTGATCCTTATAAGTCCACCTTTTTTGGTACTCCAATTTGGAGTACCAACAAGGACCAACAAAGTTTTTATTTATTAAATATTAGGTGATCCCTCATGTTCTTTACTTTTTATATTTTAAACAATCCAAACAAGGATTGGTCCTTCCCTTCCTTTCCCCTCCTTTCCCATCCTATCCTTTCCTTTACTGATCCCTCAAAAAATTTATCCAAACACACTGTTAGTCTCTGAGAAATATGAGGAAATCGAAATTGTCCAAGGTAGAGAAATTGGACAAGTTGGAGATGATCATATCCTTAACAAAACAACAATCGATTCAGATTCTAATCGTCGTTGGTTTGTTGTATATAGTTTTGGTCACTGTCGAGATCCCATTCGTGTTCCAAACCGGTTTCAGTTCCTTGTCTCAAGAACCATCGACTCGACTCCCCAGACTCGCCAGCCAGGCTGATGTTCAAGATAAAGAGGCCCCAACTCGTCCTTTGAATTGGGTCTCTAAGAACTCGCCTTCCCCAACTCAGCTTCATCATCAACCCCACCAACTCACAACTCACTCTCTCATCCTTTCCAATTTGTCTTTTGATGCCAAAACCTTCGACCCCACTGCCAAAGACGGGTCCTTGGAGCTCCATAAGTCTGCAAAACTCGCTTGGGAACTTGGTAGAAAGCTTTGGCAACAACTGGAATCAGGAAAACTGAAAATTGACTCCATAAAGAAGCCCGAGAATTGATCCGAACTGTGTCCGTCTTCGGTTTCTTTATCCGGGTCGGAGTTTTTGGCCCGCGGCAAGGTCATGGTGCTGCCCTGCGGCCTTACTTTGGGGTCTCACATAACGGTGGTGGGGAAACCCAGAGCAGCCCATTCGGAGACCAATCCCAACATAGCGTTGCTCAAGGATGGGGAAGATTATGTTATGGTTTCACAGTTTATGATGGAATTGCAAGGGTTGAGGACGGTGGATGGGGAGGACCCGCCGCGAATTCTTCGTTTTAATCCCAGGTTGAAAGGGGATTGGAGTAGGAAGCCTGTCATTGAGCAGAACACTTGTTATAGAATGCAATGGGGATCTGCTATGCGATGTGAAGGATGGAAGTGTAAGGCTGATTAAGAGACTGGTGAGTTTGATTTTTCCTTTTCCTTTTCCTTTTCTTTTTCTACCTTTTGTTTGATTGAATTTTTCACCGAAAAAATAAACAAAGATGTGATACATTAGTTTTCAAGCTTTTGGTTAGGTTGCTTAGAGATGAAGTATTTAGTGTTTAGCTTAGTAGTGTGTTTGTTCATTGTTGTGTTCTATTATAGAAACCGAGTTGATGCACACACTAATTGGATGTTTATTTTTTTCAGTTTTCAAAAGCGTTTACCTTGTTTAGATTAGGAAATTATTTGTGTTGGGATTTTTAATTCTTATTGGTGTTTCTTAGCAACTGATAGAGAACTATTTGGCATCAAGCTAAAGAGATTTCAACTGTGCATGTGAATTAGACGCATTTTAAGTCTATTATTGTGGTGTTTCAGAGAATAAATTTAATTACAACTGAAGTTTTTAGTTAATTTATTCCTCAGCATTACATGAAGAAAGCATAAGGACCTACAAATTATATGTCGATGTCAGTGTCAACATACATGTAATAGAACTTAGATAATATGATTGCATTTGAAACTATCGTGTGTAGGATCTGCCCTTTCAGGTAGTACAGATGGAACTCTAGCAATCAAATTTAATCCTTCAAAGGAAAAATCATAGCATTTTCAATCATTTCAATCTAAAGGGGACTTTGGTACAAAACCATCTAAGCACCTGTTCAGTTGTTCTCATAAAATTTAGACATCTAAAATTCTTTGTAAAGTATAAAACCTTAAAAACAGTTTACAGAAAGCTCAACGATTACGAAACACAAAAATGCATTGAATTAGTCAATTTAATTTATAGTAAAAAACAGAAAACTCAATCCAATTATGGGATAAACATTAAGAAGAGTTTCATATATGAAGCCCTTATGGGATAAACATTAAGAAGAGTTTCTAGACTTACTTTCAATGTATTGCCACAAAAATGTCTAATTTCTTATACCACCTGCAGTTGATGGTCAAGTGAAGTGTGAGAAGTGGATTCGGGATGATAACGATCACTCTGAGGAGTCTAAGGCAACATGGTGGTTGAAACAGTTAATAGGCCGAAATAAAAAGGTGCCCGTTGACTGGCCCTTTCCATTTGCAGAGAACAAGCTTTTTGTCATGACTCTTAGTATTGGTTTAGAGGGATATCATGTTAATGTTGATGGAAGGCATATCACTTCTTTTCCTTATCGAATGGTAAGTTGTATAAACTTAATATTTATCCACCATGTTGTTTCTTGTTTAGTTCTTTGATATTATTATAATGTTGACAGGGGTATACTCTTGAGGATGCCACTGGACTAACTTTGAATGGAGACATTGATGTTCACTCTGTATTTGCGGCATCTTTGCCTACGTCACATCCTAGTTATGCTCCACAAAGGCATCTTGAGATGTCCAACAGATGGAAGGCTCCACCACTCCCTGAGCAGGCTGTGGAACTGTTTATTGGTATACTTTCAGCAGGCAATCATTTTGCTGAGCGAATGGCTGTAAGGAAGTCTTGGATGCAGCATAAACTTGTCAAATCTTCAAATGTGGTTGCTCGTTCCTTTGTGGCAATGGTTAGTTACATATCATCATGCTCTTGTTTGACAGTTTCAGGGTAAAATTAACATATTAGCTTATGTTTTGTACTTATCTGCCTTTTCTTTATAATTGACCAGCACACAAGAAAGGAAGTGAATGTGGAGTTGAAGAAAGAAGCAGAATTTTTTGGTGATATTGTTATTGTCCCTTATATGGATAATTATGACCTTGTTGTGTTGAAAACTGTTGCCATCTGTGAATATGGGGTGAGTGGTGGAACTTTTTCCTAGTTTTGACAAATGAGTGATTAACGTTTTCAAGTTTGTATTAATGGGTTTGTTTGATACAGGCTCGTGTGGTGTCTGCCAAGTATATAATGAAGTGTGATGATGACACATTTGTGAAAGTAGATGCAGTTATTAATGAAGCAAAGAAAGTACCTGAGGAAAGGAGTTTCTATATTGGAAACATCAACTATTACCATAAGCCCTTACGCTCTGGTAAATGGGCAGTAACATATGAGGTATGGATGATCTTTAGTTTATTTTAGTTTAGTCAATGCATTATTGAACGAATCATAGGATGCTTTAGCACTCCTTCCTTGGCTTATGGAAAGATCAACCTTTATCAGATGCATATTTCAGCTTTTTCTTCAGTTGTGTTCTAATTTGTCAAAAGTCTTTTTGATTTAACTTGAACGTTTTAAATAATTTGCTCTGAATTCAAAATTGCTGGTATTACTTGAATTGTAATTTTCCGGGGCCTAGTTTTATGAAATCCATGGGAAGCAATTCATAAAAGATAATCTTATTGGTTCTAAGTTCTAACCCATGTATTCACTGTTTCAGGAATGGGCGGAGGAAGCCTACCCTCCCTATGCAAATGGGCCAAGATACATATTGTCATCCAACATTGCAATATTCATCGTCTCTGAGTTTGAAAGACACAAATTAACTGTAAGCGAACAATATCCTTTCATGTCTGTCTGATCTCTCTGTGTGGAGATCCGTGTTTGGCCTGCTTTTACTAACATTGAAACAATTTGACTATCTGCAGTTGTTCAAGATGGAAGATGTGAGCATGGGAATGTGGGTGGAGAAATTCAACAGCACAAAACCAGTGGATTATCTACACAGCTTGAAGTTCTGCCAGTTTGGATGCATAGAAGATTATTATACAGCTCACTACCAGTCACCAAGACAGATGATATGCATGTGGGATAAGTTGCAAAGGCAGGCAAAGCCTCAATGTTGCAACATGAGATAGTAGTATTTGTAGAAAGATTTTGCAGTTGATAGTCTCAAATCTCAATGTTGTATATTTTGTGGAGGGATGGGTTAGTTTGTAACTAGGTGCTCTAATTCAAATTTATTCTTTATTTTTTTCTCTTTGGGTTCCATTCTTACTTTTCATGTTCTGTTTTCTTTCCTTTCCTCTCTTCATTTTTCACCCTTTTATTTGGTTATTAGATGCAAAGCATGATTGGTAATGGTGCTGAGAAAATTTTTGGTCAAATCCACTTAGTTATACTCTTTTTAACTTAAATTAATCCAACCTATTGTCTTGATTCTTGAATGTATGGAAGAATGGAGAAAATTCTATGATGCATATCACTAACAATAATGCTCTTTGATACATATGCTTGACTTGATACTTTTGAGCATCTACATTTCAACCATAGTCCAACCTCTTAACATGATTCATTCCTCTCTTTTAGGTGTTGCTCTAAACTTAACACAAACAAACCTCAACGTGAACTCATGCAAACATAGAGGAAAAATAAAAAGACCCAACTACATTAATGGGCCCAAAACCTTAAAAACATAGAAAAAAGAAAGAAAGAAAGAAAAAGATGGATAAGGATGGATTATGAGGAAAACATCAGAAGAGTACTTGCAAAGTTGATGGGCAAGAAGAACGAATAGCACGTGAAGGATATGACTGGGACACCTTTGTCGTGTAATTTGAAAGGTGAAAGTGACCAAGTCAGATCGAACTAGCTTGGAATTCCATGTATCCATTTATCAAAATAGAATAGGATTTGTCTGTGTCTTTGGTGGAGTGGCCACGCCTTGCCTTTGTTTCCTTCAACCTTTCTCCTTTTTCCCCGAGTGTCACCACACCAAGGCATAAACATAGAGGCTACTACTGCTAGACCATGCTCCTATAGCCACATCATAATTTAATTGGGGAAGCTTTCTTGTGCAGTGGTGGGTCTTGACTCATAACTTTGTGGGGCCAATACTATGTAAAATTTAATTTTGGGAGGTCAATTTTAAAATTTTTTTAAGTAAAAACTCCACCCAAGACATTACAGTGCTTAAAGGCAGTGGCGTAGCAAAATATTTACTTAAGTGGGTCAAAAACTTGTAGTAATTTTTTCACCCACCAAATTAAACCTACTATTAATTTTATGAGCAAGGTCCTCATTGAGCGCCACATGGCATATGATTTCTTTGACAAGTGTCAATAGTTAATTTTCTAATGTTTTGTTTATTATATTTGTATTCATTTAGTTTGGAAAAATTAAAAGACATTCATCCCCTTTCCTATATAAAATAAATTATCAAATAATTATAAATTAATTATAAATTTGTTATGAATATACATGTATGTTGTGGATGTCTATGAATCTAATTAAAGCAAGGATAAGATTGATGACTTGGTTCATTAATACGCATATACCTATATACTAAGTTCATCCCCTTATATTTATGGTGATGTATCTATGTGCCTATAAATATGCCACTTATATACTTTGTTATGGAATAAAATGAATAAGAACAATTTCTCCATTTTTTCATATTTTCTTCTTCTACATATTCTATTGTCTCTCTCCATACTTCAATTCTCTACTCCCTTGCTTTTCATTTGTCATCATTTCACAACAAAATTTCATTTCTTAACTGAATTTTCTTGAAATAATTTATAAAATAAAACAGCCGCATGCGAAGCGCGGCTGTGAAGTTCTAGTAAAAGTTATTTATATGCAAACTTAACAATTCTGCTTATATATATAAACATAAGATATAAAAATTTTATACATAACATTCAACAACCATAAAAAATATTAGAGTGGTTATAAGTAAAATGAAAATAGTAAGATAAAATATAAAAATAGTTTAAATGTATGGTTTAGGTGTGAAAATATCCAAAATTATTAATGGGTCAAAACTATAAAACTTTCTATGGGGTCAATACAATAAATCTTTCATTTTAGTTGGGCCAATTAGTAATTTTTCCTATTTTTTCTATATATAATCTATACTATATATAAAAGTACGAGTTCTTGTAAAACTTTTGAATCACCTATTATACCCTTATTTTTCAAATATATTTCTTAAATGCCATTGTTTAAAATTTTATAGTTTTAGTCAACTAAAAACTCTATTATTATTTAATTAAATCTAATATCCTTATAACTATTTTATTTTTACCATTTTACTTTTGTAGTTTTACTCAACTAAAAACTCTATTTTTATTTAATTAAATCTAATATCCTTATACATATTTTATTTTTACCATATTACTAATTTAATTAAAAAGCTTAGATATATTAGAAATTTTAAAAATATATTTCTTATGACATTGTTTAAATTTACAGTTTTTTGTTAGAAATAAACTTTCACAGTTATTCTACTAAAAACTCTATTTATTTAATTAAATTCAATATTTTTTAAATATTTTATTTTTACCATTTCAATTTTTTTAAAAAAAAAGAAATTGAAGACTTTTTGATAGTTCTAGACCCATTTCAATTTTATAATATAAACTAATAAAAGTATTTTTATCAAGTACAAAAGTTATAATAAATTGGTTAATCATTAATTATTCATATTTTTTTAAAACTAATTAAGTTAAAAATTTATTGAAAATTTAATTATTGTGATTGACCTTTTTTTATCTGGATTACTAAATACCGCCCCCCTTGGACTAATTTACCCTTTAATTTATTTTCCTTCAAACTTTAAACTTTTCAATTCTCTCAACCTTCAAACTTTCAAATCTTAATCATTCAAGTAAAATAACATCAAAACTCAAGGACAAAGGTTTTTCTAAAAAAGCAAAAAAAAAAAGGCCAAAATAATCATATAAAATAATAGCAAAAAAAATTCAAACTTTCAATTAGCTTTTCAATTACTTTTTTTAAAAAAAAAAAATTGGGGCCGAAATAATCATATAAAATAATAATAACTAATTTTTAAAAATAACAAATAATTATTAATTTTATTTTAAAAAGTAAAAAAATATGCAGCATGGCCTGGTCGCGCGCAGATCGCGACCAGCCCGCGGCTCGGTCGCGTGCGGCTGAGACGTGGCTTGGTCGCGAGCCGTGGTCGCTCGTGACTAAGCCATGGCTCGGTCGCGCACGGCTCGCGACTGTGCCGCGGCTTGGTCGCGAGCCACGGCATGATCGCGAGCCTTGGTCGCTCGCGACCAAGCCTGATTTCGGTTACTTTTTTTTTGCTTTTTCTTTTTTAAAAAAAAATATGAAGTTTGAAGGAAATAAAACAAAGGGCAAAATAGTTCAAAGGGGGGTGGCTAGTAAAAGGGGGCGGTATTTAGTAATACCCTTTTCTATTTTTAGAGTGTGTATTGGTAGTTTGATGTATTGGAGTGTATGGCAAGAATTTAAAGTGTTTAAAAATAAAAAGAAGAGTAATGTCGAAACGTTCGGGTCCAAAGAACCCTGTCGAAACGACGTTTGAAAAGGAGTCGCCACTAATCTTTTTTCCAAGGTGTGATTAGCCACCTATCCGATTATTAAGTCTAATATTAACCTAAGCTTGGCGAAGGTAATACTAAACCTAATACAGTCTGCTTAACCAAAATCTATGGGTTCGGGAGTCAATTACGCTCGGGGAAGGATCAGCACCCCCGAGACGCCCGTCGAAGACGATACCTCTAGTCTAAACTAAACCTGATGGGCTTAATAATAAATGATTACTCTAAATCTTAATTATTAGAAGAAAAGGGTTATAAAAGAAAATAAAATCATCTTTAAAACAAATGTCGAGAATTCGAAGAATATGATCGAACACCGTTGATCAATTCTGTCTCGATTCTCTTTCACTGTTTGTTCTCTTGTTGAATCTCCCACACAGGGAAGAAATTTTGAAAATGCTGTGTCAAAACCCTTTATTTTTATTCTTAAAGTCTTTTACTTTGTTTTGAAAACTTTCATTTTAATCTCCTTAAAATTGGTGTGAAAATCCTCTTTTCTCATTATTTTGGAAAACCTTTTCCATCTTTTATTGATAAACTAAGTCTGATTTGGATTTGAAAAACCTCTATTTAAATCTTAAAACACTTGATTACCAATTTTAATTCATTTTGAAAACTGAGTAAGAGAACACTTGCCTTTTGAAAAATGCTTTTGGAGAAAAAATGATCTTTTTGTATTTTCTTAATTATGCTTAATCTTAGAAAGAAAAACAAATGCAGATGATGCATGAACTGGTATATTTTAATTAACCAGTAGACAACAGTATACTTGAAATTAACCCGAAACCCTTCCTACACATTATAGGGGTATTTCGGGGATAATCCAATCTCAGAGCAGATACCATGAGTTCGTTCCCGGGTACACTTATTTGGTATTTCTCGTCATCGCAGAAGACTGTTGTTTACTGATCCTTATTTAACTATCTCGCATGAATGACAATTTAAAAATGCATGAAGAATCATTTTTATTCACGTGCATTAACACAAGTCTACCCGAAATCAATTCTATAAACCCTTCCCACGCATTATGGGGGTATTTATGGAAAAGATCGGTCTAAAAGGGGCTCCCAGAAATTTGTACCCGAGTACATTTATCTGAAATACCCTTTATCTCAGCAAAAGACGAATATTAATACATTTTAGTCATAGCAAGGTGACATATGATGCATGTCAGCATGTATATGGGTGCACGTGATTATTTTCTATTTTATCACTACACTAATTACTAAATTATTACAAACCAAAGCTTAATTAAGCCAATAACTTAAATAATGAAAGACTTAAAGAGAGAAAATAAGATCCTAAGGGCCAAATTGGACAAATCAGGGACCTTTCTGCACATAAAGTAAACAATTAGCAAAATTCAAGAATCACATAGCATAAATTAAACATCAACAATGTAAATTAGGCACCCAATTGCACAATTCTAGCTTCAATTTCTAAAATCATAGATTAAATTGCATCAAATAGTAAACAAAATCCTAAAGCAGGGACCAAATTGCATTTAATCAAGAAATAAATCCTAAATCAGGGACTAGGATGGATAAATCAAAAATAAAATTCTAAATCAGGGACAAAATTGAATCAATTAATAAATATTACCCTAAATCAGGGACTATATTGAAAACGGAAATAAGTTGCAGGCTTTATGTGAATTAGATAACAAATCATGGGATTTAATTGCATCAAATTAAGGATTTAATTGAAGAAAATTAGAAATCTTACCTGAATTGGATTGATCCGCCGGTTTCTGGGTCGGGTTCAAGGGTTGGTATAAATACCAACTCCTTTTTCTTCTTCCTCTAAACTTCAAAACTGATTTGAAACCCTAGCCGCCTCCCTTGGTGGCGCCGGAAATCGCACCACCTTCATGCCACCGTACCGGAGCTTCGGTGAAGTTCAAAATTTGTAAAAAGCTCCCCTGGCCACCCTCCGTCCTAGCTCTGACCTTGAATTCGTTGAAATCCGCCTCTAGCTCCTCAGATCTAGCCTAAACCGACCCACTGATAACTTCCGATCCGGCCATATCCACTGTCGGATGTTCTTGAAATTCGGATATGTTGTTTCCCCTTGCCTTCTTGACAAACCCACCGAATGGTTTCTAGATCTAATCCAACCAACTAAGTCTTCATCGAAATCTACGAGCTAGGAACAACAGGTAAATATAAACTTCTCCTCCCTCTCTCTATTTCGATCTTTCCTTTATCTCCCCTTTTTCTCTAGAGTTTCCAACTAAAATTCATTTGTGAATCATGGTGTATCCCAGTGAGAGAAAATCGCATTGGTATTTGATATTCAGTGAATTTTTTTGGGTATGAATCTGGTAATCATTTTTTAGGCTTGTGTATCATGTCTGGCCTTTTGGAGAGGGGGTTTTTCAATTTTCTCTCTACATGAGTCAAGGGTGTGAAGAGGTTGTGTAGAGAGTGGGAAGATGAGAATCTGGGAGAGAATGGAAAGAGAGAGCGTTGGAAGATGAGAGTTGTGTGTAGAGTTTTCTGGAGGGATAAGAGTTGTGAGGAGAGAGAGAGGGAAGCTGAGAGCCCCAGCCTGTAGAGAGTGGTGTGTAGAATTTTTTTTGTGGGAAGAGTGTGTGTGCAGTCTCTGTGGAGAGAGAGGGAGGATCCCAGAGTTTGAGCTTTTTTCTCCGTGTGTTTTTGTGTGTGTAGTGTGCAGAGAGTGTATAGAGTGTATAGAGGGGTATCTGGTGAAAGGATTCTGTGTAGAGGGAGTGTGAGAGTGTGTGGTTATTGTGTAGAGAAAAATGAAGAGAGCTCTCCCTGTATGTGAGGGTGCGAAGATCTGTGGAGTGTTTTTAGTGTGAAGAGAGAATGGAAAGAGATTATTGAGGGAGAGAGAGTTTTCGATGGTGTGTGGAGAGAATGAGGGGCGATGAGAGTTATGGTTGTTCTCCGAGAGAGGAAAAAAAATGAGAGACTAGAAGATCCCTTTTTCTCTGTCTAGATTCTCCCCCCCCCCCCCTTTTTCTGTTAACTAATTTCCCTTTTTGTAGCTAACAACTTTTGGACTTTTGTGTAGATGAATTGGCTAGCAACCCATGTGATAATAACAAGCTGGCTCCGATTTGTGGGGAAGAGGAATCTAGCAATTCCTTCCTTCAGATTTTAAGGTAATGCTCCTTTCCCTCCTCAACTGAAATTGAGAACTTTTGCTGGTTGAAATTGGTTGAAATCTTTACTATTGACTGTATTTGACCAATTGTGGCTTGACTTACTGTTTTCCTAGTCATTTGGGCTTTTAACTGCTATCGGTTACTCTTTGGCATTATGAACTTTGTAGTAAGCTGTAGACAACAGACTTTTATTAACATGATCATTTATGCAATGAACTATGTTGCAAAGATGTTCTGTTTTTGTTTATGGTATGCTGAATCATGCTAACATGCTAAAGATTGGTGCTGCGAATTTGCTTGGATCCTATGTTAGTATCAACTCTGCCACTGCTTGTCAATTTTCTGCAATGTTTGTTCATGATGTTCTTGATATACCCATTGCTAATTTTGATCTCTGAAGATGCTTTGATTCAAGTTTTAGAGCTAGTTGTTGATTATGTTTCAATGCTCCTCTTGCATTCAAAACTACACATTTTTTTGCTGAAATGCCTCACCTTGTAATGCTCCTGATTTGTATGTTGGGTATACTGCTTTGTTATGTGCCAAATAACACCACTGAATTGCTTTTCAAAGCATATCACTTGACATGTTTGTGCACTGATTTGCCATTATTTGCTTGTGATGTTGCTCTGACTTGGTGACTTGCTGCCCACTTGATAGTTGCTTGATAAGTTTGCATGAGCATTTTGCTGCATTTTCATGACTCTCGGATGGCAGATTGTCATCTTGAGGCCATGAGCACATCCTGAACCTCATGTCCAAATCTGCCTAAAGCAAAGATCCCTCCTTCCCTAGGCTTTTGACTTGCTGTTTTTCCATGCTTCATAGTGTAATCTACCTTATTTGTCGTGTTGCTGTTTGCTGTTCCTTTAATGTCATCATTTGGCTTAATTTTCTCTGTGTCAGCCCTTGCACACTCCCATGTACAGCCCTGCATATTGAGGTCTTCTAAAAGATCTTCGATGCACGGGTACATGACTTGTTTGATCACTCTTGCATGCCTTCTTGCCCTGTTTGCTGTTTCTGTTTGCACATTTTGGTATCTCCACTAGTCTTGATTCAGGCCTACACCAATTGATGGTGATTGGTCTCTGGCTGAGGAGAAACATTTCATCTATGTATACTTTCCTTTCCACTAACCTGCAGGGCTAGAATACAAGCCATCCGATGCTCTACCAAGTTGCCATGACCTCACGAGTGATGCAAGGGAATACGATGGGTGATTCAAACAAAGAAAAACTTGTTAGCAAGATTCACTTCCTGACTTTGTATGAGAAAATATAGGCCACTGTTATTGAACAAGCAAAACTGTTGATTTGTTGGTTTTTGGACTGAGGCTACAAATGCAAACAAACTACTGCTACTACCTTTTGTGTATATTGTAATTTTCCATTTTTTTGTATTTTGTGAAATATGTAAGCTAAATCTTGAGAAATGAAATGTAAACAAATAAATGAAGAATTAAACTCTCTTTTTTTTTTCCCATTTCTATTTTTCTATTTTCATAATAGCAATGCCATAATACTAGTTACTAGCCAAAGAAAATGCAAATCCTATTTCTACCTAGCAATGTGAAGTAATCCAAGTAAATTAACATCGACCAAATTAGAATGGCAAGATAATTTCCTGATAAAATGAATGGCTAAAATGGTAGAATCAAATCACTATTATGAAATATGCAAGGCTAATATGGTAAATATTTTTGGCTTTTGGATGCAAATGATGACTAATGCAATATAAATCCTAATATATTTGTAAATTACTAAAGGCACATTAGGATTTTTTTTGGGGTTTTTCAAATGCAATCTAAGTGGCTAAAAATGAATTAGCTAATCTAAATTAACAGTGAAATTAAAATGACCAAAACACCCCTGAATGTGCAAATGACTAAAATGCCCCATGGACGTGCAAATGAATAAAATGCCCCTAGGTGACCCTAATGCCAATTAAGGAATAAATTGATTTAAATTAAAGGATACAAGATAAAAATGGGTGTCTACAAGTAACATGCAATTATTTCCTTTGACTTATAAGGTTAGAGGAGTCAATCGGACAGGTTGAACGGGTTTCGGGTTCGGGTCATCAGGGTTTAGCTTAAATGAGTCAGATAATTTTCTCGGGTTGGACGGGTTTTAGGTTTGGGTCATCAGGATTTAGCTCAAATGAGTCAGGTAATTTTCTCAGGTCATTCGGATTTCGACTTATCTGGGTTCAAGTCATTCGGGTCTCGGGTCAGGCCGGTTCGGGTTTTGGCCTCATGTCATTTGGGTTTTTGGTTTTTCTGGTCTAGGATTCAGATCAATTGGGTCAGCCTTGAATTTTTTAATGTTTAATTCTTCAATTTATTTAATATGTTTATTATTCGATTTATTTTAAAATCGACTACCGATGAAGTTTAGCAAACTGCATATACGGGGTTAAAGATTTGACATGTGACCCTTTATATATTAATTTTGAATATTAAATACATAATTAATTATGAAGTGGGGGGTATGTGTTCAAATAAATATTGGTTATATAATATCCAAATTTATGTTCTTTCATTACATTAATTAAAATTATAAATAAATTAATAATTTAAGTATCCATAAAAATGAAATAAAATTACAACCCTTACAGTTACCGGTGAGATTATTAGTACGGTAGTAAAACCTAATAGAAAAAATTATCAAGAAATTTCTAATTAATTATTAATATTTATTCATTATGTAAAAAACAAATTATTTATTATAAATTTATCATAAATTATTCATATAACTGATTTAGTACTTATATTCATATAATTATTGTTCATATAATGAAGTTATTTAATAAAATTATAACAATAATATAAAATTTATTGAATAAATGATAATTAGAATAGTTCAAAGTAAAACAATGTGGATTTTATTGAATAAAACATAATTTTATTTTATAATATTCTTGGGTCATTCGGGTTACGGGTATATCGGGTTTGGATAGGACGGATTCGGGTCGTTTACTTTTTCTGGTCAAATCGAGTTCGGTTAGTTGGATGGATTATTGAGTATGGATCAAGTTTTGACCGCTTTACTTATAATTAATTTCAATTATTATTTTATCTTTTTAAATTTAAACACCATTCACGTGAAACGCACATAGAAGTGAAAAGTAGTATATTACAAAGACATCTCATATTTGAGTGAGATCAATTGACCCTACTCCTTAACATGTGTCTACGCCACTGGCCTAAGGTGCATTAATTTCCTTCCACTGAATCCTATTGATATTGGCACATATAAAAATATATACCATTAAGGAAATTTTTCATTTTTATGTAGAGATGGCAAAATGGGCGGGCGGCACGAAACCCAACACGGCGCAGCCCATTATGGGCCGTGCTGGCACGATCCATATTATATTTTTAGTGGGTTGTGCCAGCACGGTCCATTAGTAATGGACGGGTTGGGCAGTCTTTTGGTGGCACATGGGCTAGCACGGCACGACCCATTAAAATGGCATGACACGGCACGACCCACGTGCCGGCACAGCACGACCCACGTGCCGATGCAGCACGACCCATTTTTAATGTAAAATTATGATTATATAATATATTATAATATAATTATTAAATTTTAATTTAATTTTCTACAATTTATTGTATTACACCGATTTAAGTATAAATACCAAGATAATAGAAATGATATAACATCAATAAATGGAAGATAATTTAATAAAAAAAAGAAAAAAAACATTATGGGCTCGTGTGCCAGCCCATGTGCCGGCACGGCACGACCCATCGTGGGTCACAGGCCGTGCTGGGCTTGACTTTTAAAAAATATGGATTGACACAACACGATCCATATTATAAAATGGGTTAGCACGACACAGCCCACTTATATATGGGCTACTCATTTTATGGGTCGTGCCAGCCCAGTCCGCCCATTTTGCCATCTCTATTTTTATGGAGCCAAGGCCCCTCATGGATGTATAAGGACATTAAATATATATACCCTTACGGGTGTATATTTTCTCCATTAACAAGTCTCAAATCTAAAATCTTGCTTAAAGTGTATTAAATTTCTTCCATTGATCATATTTTTTTATTCCTTTTAGGTTGATATATACTTATTTAGCTGTATCCACATTTCTACTATAACAATTCAACATGAAATTTCTCTTTCATGGGAGGTTTTGGACGTTTGGTTATTAGTTACATAAGATTTTATGCATGTGATGTGACTTACCTTCCTTTTCTATCTTAATTATGGGTTACATTGCACCTAAAAATTACTATTAATTACTTAAATTGGTTGATCTATAATGTTTTGAAATTTAAGATTTTATCTGTTAATTAAACTGCTAGATGTTATACGTACTTAAGTCAAGAGGTTTTGGATTTAACTCCTACTAGATATTATTCCACTTTATGTGGACTTTGTACTCCTTTCCATGAACTTGATTAATTTGTTACTTTTGTTTAAGATGATAAACATGATCTATATATTTGAACATATAAAGATAAACACTAAACGTGGTACGTACACTCTCGATTATTGTACTACCTACAAAACATGTCATCATAACAATTCAATTAGTAGTAGTAAGTTAGTTACAATATAGTAGCATAAAGACAAAAGTTATTTTAGTACTGACAGATTAAGGGCCCCCAAATCCTGTCCGAAACTGTGTCAATTTTGTTAAGACAATTAATCGAAGTCCATGGGTGCCCCCACCCAATTTGTGTGTTTGGTGTTCCTTTACAAAGAAAATTTGTCAATTTTGTTAAGACAAAAAATAAATAATCAAAAGTCAGCAATGGTGCCCCACTTGAGTGTTTTTGATAATTCATATGCTTGACATCTGTACTTCTTTAAGGGTTTCTGAACTTCTATGGACCACTTTCCTCCTCCAGTCTCTACTTACTCTCAAATTTAACTATTGAACTATCCCAAAATTATAAAATTGATATAACTATAAAGGTTTTAGCTGCTAAATGGTCCAAGTTATTGGTTCTAAACAATATGAATCATTCAAAAGAAAATCTTGTCTTCAAATGTCAATTTTTTCAGTTTTTGATCTCTATCTCTATCTCTGAAAAGTGCAGCAATTAAATCTTTATTAAAACTTTACTTGGACTTGGAGGTATTAAAATTCAGATTTAGGGTAAATGACTAATTTATATTGTGCAAACTACAAACCAACCAATATCACAAATTAAAATATATATATATATATATATATCAAAATTAGATTCATATATGTGTTGGTTCAAACTGAAAATTTAAGAGTGAAAGAAAGAAATAATAAAGAGAAAGAGAAGATGTCATGTACAATTTGTTTGTTGAAAACCACATACACAATCTTTTGTCATTTTATACCCAATAATACTTGGTTCTTAAATAAAAAAAATAATACTTGGTTCTAACTTTTGTAGGTGAAAGAGGGAAAAAAAAGTGCACTAAAAAAGAAGATTTCAGCTTTTTAGTTTTTTTCACAAACCCAAAAGCCAAAGAAGCAGACAGAAAGAAAAGGATTTGCATTATCAACCTAAAAAGAAGAAGAAGAAGAAGAAGAAACTATAATTTGCATAATAAAGCCTTGAAAGGTAGAGAAAAAGAAGAAGAAATATCAGATTCATCAGATAAAAAATGGTGGTGGGTTCAACGGTGACAGAAATGTGGACAAGAATGGGGTCAACCATTGCCAGCTTCATGTTCGTATGGGCAATCGTTGGCCAATATTGCCCTTACGAGCTCCGGCGTTACATAGAAAAATACAGTCACAGAATGATGGGGTATTTCTACCCATACATAAAGATATCGATCCATGAATTCGGCGGCGACCGTCTGAAGCGGAGCGAGGCATATGTTGCGGTTGAGGCATATCTGAGTGCCAATTCCTCAAAGAGTGCAAAAAGACTGAAAGCAGAGATGGGAAAGGACAGCAGCAACTTGGTGCTGAGCATGGAGGAGTATGAAAAGGTGACAGATGAGTTCAATGGGGTTAAAGTTTGGTGGGTTGCAAGCAAAGTGATGTCCCCAGCGAGAGGCATGTCGTATTATGCAATTCCAGAGCAGGAGAAAAGATATTACATGGTGACATTTCACAAGAAGCACAGGGAGATTATAACAGGGGAATACTTGGAGCATGTGGTGAAAGAAGGCAAGGAAATCAGGGTGAGGAACAGGCAGAGGAAGCTTTACACGAATAGCCCTGGATACAAATGGCCAAGCTATAAGCAGACGATGTGGAGTCATATTGTGTTTGAGCACCCTGCAACTTTTGAAACAATGGCTTTGGAGCCTGAGTTGAAGAAGGAGATTATGGAAGATCTTGTGACTTTTAGCCAGAGTAAAGATTTCTATGCGAGGATTGGGAAAGCTTGGAAAAGAGGGTATCTTCTTTATGGGCCTCCAGGGACAGGGAAATCCACTATGATTGCTGCAATGGCCAATCTGTTGAATTATGATGTTTATGATCTCGAACTCACTGCGGTCAAGGATAACACGGAGTTGAGGAAGCTGTTGATTGAGACTACCAGTAAGTCCATTATAGTGATTGAAGATATAGACTGCTCGCTTGACCTTACAGGCCAAAGGAAGAAGACAAAAGCAGGCATGGAGTTGGAGTTGGATGAGAAAGAGAAGATGAAAGAAGCAAAGGAAGACAGCAATGGCAGCAGCAGCAGCAAAGTGACACTGTCAGGGCTTTTGAATTTCATAGATGGGCTGTGGTCTGCTTGTGGTGGGGAGAGATTGATCGTCTTCACCACCAACTATGTCCACAAACTTGACCCGGCTTTGATCAGAAGGGGAAGGATGGACAAACATATTCAGCTTTCCTATTGTAGTTTCGAGGGATTCAAACTTCTGGCAAACAATTACCTCAATTTGGATACCCATCCCTTGTTTCATACTGTTCAGCAATTGATGCAACACACCAACATCACACCTGCTGATGTTGCAGAAAATCTGATGCCCAAGTCTCCATTAGACAATGCTGACAAATGTCTTGCAACCTTGATTCAAGCTCTTGAGGAAGCCAAGGAAGAAGCTGCTCCTGCTCATAAAACAAACAATGCAGCAGCAGCAGCAGAGCAGGAAGAAGCAATTTCCAACAAAAATACTTGTAACCACTGATTGTTACTAGAGATTAATGCCATGTGAGCACTGGGTTAGATTTGGTTTACACAACTTGAGCATGATTTATATATGAATGTTCATCTTGTGGGGGAAATTTGAAAAGATTAATATGAGCAATGAATGAAACATTAATATTATGGTAGCTGTTGATTCTCTTCTGCCAAATTCAAATTCTCAGGTGATGCATTATTATCATCTTACTTAGACAACTTACAACTTCATTCCAATTTCCAAATAGTTACCAACATAAAGGGAAACAATAAAAGAGAAGAGTAAAAACATAAGAATATTACACAGCGATTTGAATAAGGAAACTGCTAAATACCTTTTTGGGAGGATGGTTCCATTACAATCATGTAGTGAAAGATAATAAAACCAATCATTCTTATCAGAAGGACCCAACCAACCCAGAAACACAAGGGTGATAAAAGGATTTAAAACTACAGGGGAGAGAGGCTTGGCATCAAAAGCCAATTTTCTCAGTTAAAAAGGTTATTGTACATTAATTGGATAAGCTAAACAACTCCGAACGAATTCCCGTCCACCTGCCTGCCGTAGGTTTCTTTTAATGTAGGACATGCTAAAAAATGACTACCTAATCTACATAACTCTCATCATGTGGCTTCCCTGCTGCAAACCCTGAATGAATTGCATCAAGGTAGAATCAAGCCCATGGAGGAATGCCGACCATATCTTCCTCTGCGGGCCTTTCGCAAAATTTATAATTTTTACTATCATACACTTAGCTTCTGGAGGAGAAAATTACAACACTTGCTTTCCAGCAGAGACAGACAGAAGCTCTAGAAATCATTTCTGTCATCATCTTTCATTATTGTATTTGGAGCATCATCAAAACCAGAACCAGGAGCAAGCTCATTTAGGTCAAGGAAGCGTCTTTTTCTTACGCCATCCACTTCATCTTGCCCAAGGCCATTTGATTGCTCAGGTGGCTGATTTTGCCCTTCCTCTACAGTTTCAGAGTTACCTACCTCTGGTGGATCAACTTTCATTTCCTGGTCATTATCACTGCCGTTGGAATCTTGAGTTCCTCCTTCTGAGAACTCCTCATTTTCACTTGCATCTGAGTGTTCATCTGAGGGATTCGACTTCTCAGGTTTTGACTCTGTTTCAGATTCCGACATCTCATACTGTCTATAATTAATACGATTTCTGGTGGCTCTTTTACTACGTCTTAGACCTGACTGAAGCTCATCAACCGACCGTAATTTAGTTTCCCTCCGAGTGCGGCCTGGCAATTTCTTGAATTTTGGAGCCTCATCACTTTCCTCACTGATACTTAACGAATCCTCTTCTTCTTCTTCTTCCTCCTCTTCTTCAGCACGATCCTCGTCCCAACGGTATTCCTCATCTCCTTCAGAGCTGCTGGATTGCCTTCTCCTTTGTTTTCGTTTTCTCAGGTATTCCTCATCATATATAGCTTCTCCAACTATATCATCATCACTGTCAAAGTCTGCCTCATTATCTGAAACAGCTTCAACGAATTCCTTAGCTGAATACCGTTGAGGTCTCTGCCTCCGCCGATTGCTACAAGTGATCATATAAGAGTTACACCGAAGTTTTAGAGCCATAAATGGAACCATAAGGCAATACAATATCATACCTACGATCAAGTTCCCCATATTTATTATCATCAAAATCATCATATTCAGGTGACTTGGGGGATATTAGATTGTAATTCTCCTCCTGTTCAGACATGTGTGAAGGACCACTCAATTTACCATTTGCAGAAGGTTCAGGTCTGGCACCATCTCTTCTATTAAGAGGATCTGGGGATGGTGGTTTCCGTCTGGAACACAGGCCAACAGTGAGAAACTATATTAAGGGCAGAGCAGAGGGAACAAGAACCTAAAAATCAATGGGCTCTAAAATATGTCTAGATAATAACATACTTGGTGATCTTAATAGCCTCATTTATTGACCGATCATAATCATCTGCAAAACATAAGAAACGCTATCAGCTCCATGTCAAGAATTTACCCACAATCAAAGCATCAATGATCCCAACAAAAGTCAGTTTAATGTACATTATAACTCAGAGTTAATATTATACAGTGGTACTAATGGTAGAAACCAAAAGCTGCCACAGAACATGGATCTCATCATTGTACTTAATGCAGCAAGAACCCAGGTAAACAAAAAGCATGTTAGAAATCAGTTCCTTACCAAATGTGTAAGTGACAGGTTTTCTGTCACGAAGGGAGCGTCCTGGACCAAGCCCATCAACAGCCAAGAAGTTATCAAGAAGAAGAGCTTGTCTATGTTGTTTTTTCAGCAACCTCTCCTTCCTCTGAGCAAAAGAATTAGATTCAGAAACAATTTTACTTCCACAAAGGGGTGACAACACAGAAGTGCACTTAATGACAACAAACAACTCTTACAAACCTTGTGCTCCTTTTCAATCTCAGGAAGCATGTCATTCTTTAACTTCTTCCCTAGAGAAGCCTCTGTCCTATTTTTACTGGCAAAAAGTTTCTCCTGCAGCAGCAGACGGACACAAGAATGTGAATAAAAGGATTGATTAAAAGTTGAAATATCCTTTCAGCAGGGGACAACCAACTTTAAGTTGCATACAGAAAAATCTAAGGCCATATCATGACAGATACAGTTAATTTCAATACACTGCTAAAATTTTATAATGGCAACAATTTAAGAAAATGGACAGTGCAAACTACTTGGAATATGGCATTTATCGTCTGAATCAGAATCACTGGCAATGGAAACCCCCTCAAAAGAAAAAGAAAAAAAAAAAGCAGCGCAAGTAAAACTACTGGGAACTTCAGCACCACTGACATGCATGGAAGGCATGTAACTTAGTCAACTTAAATTTATTATGGATCAAAATACTGTTTCTTTATCTTTCTTATTGCCTTCAAATAAGGCAACAAGAGAGTGGGAGAACAAAGAGCCAAAGTAAACATGGCTCGATCACCTGTGGCCCGTTTCCTAAGTCATATCTAACTTTGGCGTTAAGAAGCATCAGAGAAATTCTTCCAAAGCCCAAGCAACAGACAAGACATCTTGTGCCCTGCCCCACATTTTCAAACTTTAAACCATCATCCATCTCCAGTTGTTATTTCTTAGCTCCAGTGGACTTCTCAAACGACTTCAAGAACTTAGGTTAAAATTTCAATGGCTCTCCATTTAAATTCTTTTTTCCCATTCCCAGCAGGAGGGTGATCCTACCTTAACTAACCAACATTATAAGAACTATCTACAGATTCTGCTCTTTGAGCATGTTAAAAGAAAGGAAACAATAATGTCCGATGTACATGCGTCAGCTAAGTTTACCTAGAGGCTAAAACTGAATATGCATGACTTCATTTGACCAACTTGGTATTGGAATTGGATCCCATCTGAATTTTCAACTTACTGTAACTTTTAAGGAGCATCAAATGTGATGAACCAGGGAAACTCAACATAAGACAATTTTGCAGGCAAAGATCCCTAATTTCATTGTTAAGGTCCATTATTTTTGAATCGCAAGATACAGCCATGAGTACATCATGTATGTACCTATTTACGTATCCCAGCTCTTATTTAGGTGCAACAGGTGGACTTTAAGATCCCAATTTGATATATCATAGACATTTAAATCTTTATTGCTATAAACTTGTCTTAATATGTAAATTTATACCCATTGTTTTAGGTACCTATGTTTATAACATATAATTTATATGCACAAAGTAACCAACATTAGAAGGACTTACTAGAAATTTGTTAAACTAAATCTGAATGAGAGCTAAGTTGAAAACTTGAAAATTACCCACAGACAGAATAGACATGAGGACGGACCATAATAGAAACTTACAGAAACATCTTGAAATTCTTCAAAATTTGTTGCTACTGTTTCCCAGAGATACGTTGCACTATTCGGGACATTTGAACCTTTCATCTTTGCTTTCTTCAACTCAACTTTCCTTATTTCCCGGTATAAGCGATGACCAACAACCGGATCATCTTCATACCTGTACAAATAACAAACAAATAGCTCATACTGTTACAGAACAGCACCCAACAAGGAAATCTTACATTCTCTGTGCAACACTCAAAACAAGCTGCAAGCAACTATAGAGACATGAAGAAAGCATGTCGATGAGGAATTTGAAATTTTAAAAAGGCTTTGAAATGAAGGCCTTTTAATATGATAGCATATTTTGGATTTTTTTTTTCTTTTCTTATCATTTCAAAATGAGATATTAAATAATCTAATGATATAAAATGGAAAACTGTGTGGAAGAGTAATGCTCTTATGGTTAGAGAAATGAAAAACATCAAGAAGAATATGCAACATGGGTGTCATTCGATTTGTCTAAAGGTATAGATATTATTTATAATATGAAAAAAGTCAGAAATATATTTTAAAATAAGTTCTGTAGAGAGTGAAAGAAAATAAAAGTTGCAAAAGGAAACATAATAAACGTTGATATCTCACTAAAATTTAACGAATTTTACACATTCCACAAATTTGAAATATCATACAACTTATAATGGATACTTGAGTTTCAGCCTTCAAAAGCCCTTTCTCAAATTCCAAGAATATGACGGTTCAAATTTTTATTTTACCAAACAAGGTAGTTTTGTTGTAGAGTTATAAAATGGACCCTACGAATGAAATCCCTAACACACCTGAAGCTTAATTGAAGCTTTATATAAGTCCAGAAACATTACCAGTAATTTACTCCCTGAGAATCACCTCCAACACGCTCTTTACGAAAAGCTGAAAGTTGAACTCCATGTTTGACAGAGTTGTCAATGTAGTTCCGAATGTCTTCTTGCTGCAAAAATCACACAAATTTAAGAAAAATGATAAATTAATTAACAAAAGCACAAAACTATAGGACAGTATAACAGGTAGCATCTCTTAGCAATCTCCAAGATATAAAATTAGTTTGAAATGGTTCATGTGATCACATAGAATTGCGTAGTAAGAAAAGAAAAGGAGGAAAAAAGACAAGAAAGAAAAACTCCAAGTAATCAACCCTTCACCTGAGGAAAAAGCTGCATTACTATGTATAATTAGCATATTACAAAAACCTTGAAGAATAAAGCAGACATGTAGATATAAAATCACTGTCACAAGGAACTATTTAATTGATTTAGTAGATAGCAACATTGTTTTGATGTAGGGAAATATTAAAAGAAAAAGCATTGCATGATACGACTACTGAAATGTACAGCCATAATTGTATATAGACCAGTATGTTAGTGCATCAATGGTTAATAAAAATGCAACTGTAATGCAAGTCCAAGGTGAGGTAAACTGGTGTCCCACAATCCAAGTATCCAATCCTAAGCAACAGGGATTCTGCCATTTTGGACATTTTGTGAATAATTGCAAGCTTAAATTTCTTTTAAATGCCACCAAAGTTGCATGAACAGATGCAGCCCTCAAAATTACAAGAACAGAGTCAGGATCAGAGATAAGAGAAGCATCCAGCATTTAAAATGAAGAGGTAAAAGACAATTAATTGACAATGATCAAACCTCAACGCGTATGTCACACAGTGCTTTCAAAATCACAACACGAACTCCAGGCTCAAGTGACTTGTACGCTTCAACCTCCAGCCTAATGAAAATAGTATTTATTAGAAAGACTAAAAGCATTAAAGGTTACAGTGTTTCAGAGGTGCATGGCAACTCACCCATGTGAAGCAACAATGGGAAGGTCCCCATCTGCAACCTGCAAATATGAAGAATTTATAGGAACATTGTCTAAATATGAAGATAAGCCATGTTTGTTGCAAAATCAATTAAAAAAAATCAGATAAATAGGACTTAAGCAGCCAAGTTACCCAATGCCACCAATCTCTTAATTTTCTACAAAGAACAGTAACCCAGGTATCACGTGTAAGGGCCATCCGAGTAATAGGAGGGATTGCCTGCAATGCATAAAATTTTTATTTATAAGCCCTCAGAAAAGCAAAACCAAGATTATTTTTAATGTATTAGAAACTTAAGCAGCCTGAGAAGAATAGTATCCTAGAGAAGGAGACAAAATCTTTATCAATAAATATACCATTGATCAACAAACCTTACAACAATCAGAATAGATAAAAGTAGATAGCAACTAGAAAGTAAGGTTTGTTTTCTGCCCAACTAATTTATTTAAATTGTCTGATTAAAAGTAAACAAACCATCCAATCAAGCCTGTAAAACAAAATGATACGAAATCGTATCCCAATTAAGACAGCTTCAGTTTCTCTAAATAGATCTGAGATTGCTTGTACTGTTAGATCTGAAAATCAGACGATTCACTAATTTTATTGTGAGTGACCTCTCCCAGAAGAGTTAAGCTCCTCATATGAGAAATGAAAATATTTGTTATGCAAAAGTAGAAGGTTGCAACATTGAAATGTCAGATGAGAAAAATCAATTAGAGATAATAGTAAATGACATTGCTGAATATGATCCAGAAGAAATGGAAAAATGTGAATAGACGGGGTTTAGTGGCTTTATATCCTTCTTTTTAGGTTCCTAAAAAGGTTCAGAAAACTAGAAGAAGCCATTGGAATAACAAATTAAACAGAAATTGGTCTCACCCACCTTTAATTAAGTACATCCTATATCCCTATTTCATTTGGCAATGTTGTGTCTATGAAACAGTGGCATCTCACTACAAACATCAACTATGTAATCTAGCCATCCAATAAGGAACACAACCCTGAACAGAACCATCAGTTACATTTTAACATTTTTACTTTCTTAATGCTTCACTGTACTCAACGTTGGCTCATGTCAGGTTTTAGTTTCCACACATTCCATACATGAATCAATGCCCAAACCTTTTGAGCACAAAGTGTACCATCACATTCATGGAAAATTGGAAGCTTCTTACACTCACTTACTAACTCTTGATACCATACAGTCTTTAAACAAATCATACGTTTCACCATCTTTGCTTCTACAAAAGTATGGATCTCATTTCCAAACATCAAATATACAATCTAGCCATAAACCAACAAAAAGGACACAGTCCAGAACAGAACCAGAAGTTACTATTATTAAATCTTTCATTCTTGATGCTTCACCATGCTTAATCCAACTCTCATGTAAAAATAGTTAAAAAGAAAAAAAAAAATCAGTACAATCCAAAATTACTTAGCTAAATAAATCTTTGATCACACACTAGGTCTTTGAATACCAAGAGATAAACTACTACAAGCAAATGCCATACACCCACATCTGCTTGAAAGCTCTAGAACAGCACATAAATTGGACTAAGAAGTGGCACCAAAAGGCCATAAGAAAATAAGATAAGACAGCTTAACAAATTTGATCATTTATTAATTAGTGTACAGAAAGACTGCTGCAGTTAATACCTGAAGGCTGAATGTGAATTATCTCAGGTCTAGTAATAGAAAATAGGTTCTCTGAAGCATTAATACAGAAAATCAACACTAACACTTTTTCCCACCTGCTTCTAGATAATTTAACTGTTTACCAAAATCTCAACCAAGAACCCACAGAAGCCAAGAAAGATATGATATCTCCTATTATGCATAATCAACTAATCCTAGTATTACATATATATACAGTCACCCAAATTATAAACATTTTAAAGGAGAGAACTTATTCTCTTAAACTATTCTTTGCATGTTGTCCTTTACTTCACTCAGCCAATATAAGAAATTAGGGACCCAAGAAGATGAAAATCATTCTCAAGATTCTGTCAAGAAGAAAGTGATCCACGAGTTATGCAATTTATTAATAGCTACAGCTCTCAAAGGGTCGAAATGCAGCACTTGAATATAAAAGCAAAACAGCTCCTGTAACTGCATTCCATGATAAGACTCAGATGCCAATAGCTTCATAAAGGCCTTAACTTCTATAAACCCATAACCCAAAAGATTGATTCTGCAGCATTCTAATATTTTCATTACCATTCTCAAAGTACTTTGCAAAAGGAAACTACAATACTAACATAAAATCCAAACTAATGAACTTAGTGCTACAAGAGCAGTCACACACTAAAAGAACACATTGCTTCAATAAGTACTAATGCCACCAACTATGAAAAAAACATACATATTGAAAGCTAGTAAAGGGCACATTTTAAAGCACCCAAAAGTAAAATTAAAGTATTTTAAGAGTTAAAGAGAAAAAAGAACCAACCTTTAACAAAGGAATATGAATATCTCCCAAAGTATCATTAGGCGTAATCAAAGCTGTTTCGAACTCCTCTGCAGAAAACTCCACAGCTATATTCAAAAGCGGCCTGAAAACCTATTGAACTCAGAAAAACAGCAGCTCTCAGTAACAAAAAACCAAAGTTACATTATAAATAAAAAGGAATGAAGACAAGGAATTAAACTTACATGCAAGAAATTAAGTATAGAAGCTAACTCCCACATAGACCGAATGCTCCACCTAGGCAACTGCGAGGGCTCCGGCGGCCCAACCAAGGGAGTAATGATCTTGCTACTACCACTACATTGCTGCTGCGGCGAGGGAGAACCATCATTCTCGTCCTTGGGTAGTTGCTGCTGTTGCTGCTCTTTCTTTGCCGGCTTCGGCCTCCGTTCGATCGCAGCCTGCTGCTGCTGGGCGTAGAGGCGTTGGGCAGCTCGGATTGTACAAGCCCGCGAGGGGCGATTGCTTCTGGTGAGCGGAGGCGTAGGCGTAGGCGTTGCGGTGGTTTCGGGAGTTTGGGTGGTCTGGGGGTCGTTTTGAGAGGGAAGGGTATCGTTTTGAGGTGGGTCGGGAGGGATCGGAAGGGAAGGGGAAGAATCGAGGGACATGGTGGAAAGGGCAGAGATCGGGGAAAGGGTTTTAGGCAAGTTATGGTGGGATTAAGTGCAGGGGATTTACATTACTATGAACAACATCAAGAAACAAAGAAAGAAAGAAAGAAGAGGAAATGTTCTTGTTTTTATTTTTGTTTTTGTTTTTGTTTAGAAATTGAAAAAACAAAAAAACAAATTAAGTAAAAAGAAAAGGATTCTAAAAAGAAGAGGGAAAAAATTTTAGGGTGTTTTAATTGAAGGTGGTTTGTTTGGGTCAAGAGAAGTGAAGAAGAAAGGAGAATCAAAGCTCCAAAACATCCTTCATTCTCATTCATTCACAACTAGTAGTAATAATTTTTCATATGCCAAATATTAACTATATTTTTATTTTTTATTTTTAGTTTTTAATGTGAAAAGGAAAAAGAAAAAGGAAAAGAAAAAATAGAGTTCTGAGTTTGGTTGGACTTTGGGGTTTGGATGAAAAGGCGAGAGAGAGGAATGGGCAAAGGAGGGAAGAAAGAAAAGCCTGGGAATTTGGGTAAAGAACTTACCTTGGTTTATTACTCTACCGGGGAATGGGATTTACTTTTTTTTTTTTTTAACTTTGGGTTATTTTGCTTCTTTATTTTTTTTTTCTTTTTTGGTCAGAGGGTAATTTTGCTTCTAATTTTTGGTTTATGCATACAAGTAAATAAATTACTACTACTATATTTTTTTTATTCTGTTTTTCGGGAATTGGGGAAGTTGTTTCTAAGCTGATAATAATTTGTTTAGGTTATGTTTGGTTCATGGTATCTTAGGTATCATGTGGGAATGTCATTCACACTACTTTCCTAGGAATATTATTTTAATGGGAAAGTATAATTTTTTATTTTTGTGGGAATAGGATTACCATGTTTGGTTAACATGAGAAAATTATTAAATTTTGAGAATATAAGAGAAAGACAAGGAAAAAGAGTAACACTTTCCTGGGAAAGTGAACTTTCTCACCCTTTTAGATGGGAATGTCATTCCCACCACTTTCCCAGTGGTAAAGTGATGGGAATGACATTTCCACCTAGAATCTACCTAAAATTAGATTCCTTCAACCAAACATGGGAAAGTTATTTTCCCTATCTAACTTACCACACTTTCTCACTACTTTCCACGAACCAAACGCAACCTTATGGTTTTTTTCTTCTTCGGGAAACCTAGGTTTTGGTCCTTGGTGGTGTGTGATCGGAAGAGGTTCTTGGACTAATAAGAGGACAGTGTTCTCGTTGTCTTCGTTGCACATTATGGTTATCTCGTCTTAACTCTTTGAGTCGAACCGGCTTAACCCAAACTTCTTCTTTAAACATTTATACCCGACTTGAATAAAATTTGATTACCACTAACAAGGCATATTAATTCCATTCCATTATTCTGAACCAACAAAAAAAATCCATTAGTCTTTATCGTTTAAAAAAAAATCCATTAATCTTGTCTAAGCCCAACCCCAACAATTAACTAATTAGCTTTCAGATATTTAATGAGCCTTAAATGAATATCGTAATCTAAGTATGGGCTAGATATATATTGGAGCCCGAAATGAGTTTAAAGGGCTAGATATATATTGGAATAAATTTTAATTGAACATTATTATAATCAATATTTTCAAATACGGCCCGTTCGATGACTAGTTGAGGTCTCTGGGTCACTGGTCAATCAGATTAGCCAGTTCCAACTGACGAGTCAATGACTGATGACGTCATAAGTATGTCATAAATTTTAAATATATAGATAATTAAAAGAAATAGAAAAGTATCAGGAAATTGAAGGAAAAGCCCATACGCCTCCTATGATATAAATCACTTGTCTGCTTTCTTCTTCTTCTTCTTCTCACATTTCTATTCTTTGATTCTTTTCATTTAATCCTCAAAAATACAAGCTTTGAATCCTTCTCTTTCTTTCTCTTTTAAGTTTTAATAGTCAAATATAATCTCTTTAAAGCATTCAAGAGAGTAAATGAATCTGAAATCAGAAGGAACAACTTAATCCAAAACCAAAGAAGAAGACAGAAGGGTAGAGAAGAAAAAATAAAAAAGCCACCATTTTCAATGTTTTATATGGTTGATATTTGGATCTTTAATAAGTCTTTTGAAAAGAAATATGATGAAATTATTGAAAATAAATCATTTTCGAAAGAAATACGGTAAGTACAGAAGAAGGGGAGCGGTGGCTTTAGGTGAGAATGCGGAAAAAGATGTGAAAAGTTAAGGTTATCAAATAAGTTAAATGGAAATTCCCGTTTTTCTGGGTTTAACCGGTTCTCTCGGGTCTCAAGGCCAATGAGTAGAGGCGGTTCTCCAGACCGGCAAGGCCTCTCAATCCAATTGAATCGGACAGACTGGCCCTGTCGGTCCGGGTTGATAACACTGATTAAAATTTGGTCCAACTTATAACCTAATTAAAATTTGGCCCTGTCGGTCCGGGTTGATAACCTGTTTGATAAACCATTGAAAATTTTCATTTCATTGAAAATTAAAATTTTCAATGGTTTTATCTTTTTAACATGTTTGATAATTTATTTTAATTTAGCTTAATAGAACCTTTTCAATGAAAAAAGGTTGGATTGGATAAGTAAATGGGAACCTACTTATCACTTATCATTGAAAACACTAAGTGAAATCTATTTTAAAAGAAAATTGTTTCAGACTATATTGCCCCTTACAAAAACAGACGTTTCTTCCTCTTCATTATATCTTCTTCCTTTTTTTTTTTCCAGAACAATCTTCTTCCTCCTTTTAATTTAAGGTCATGGCCATCCCCAGAAATCTCAATTCATAAATCTTTATGAAAACCAAATAAAAAAAAACTTCTCTTTTAAACTTCTTTAATTCTCAAATAACCATTGAAGAATTTTTTTTTTCTTGTTCTTCTTCTCCCATCGTCTTAAAAACCAAAATAAAGTTTAGATTTGCATCGTGTGTTATTAAATCAATTTCTTCCATTGATATGGATGAGAAGCTATTTGATATGTCAAAAACAATCATAAAGTTTAAGTTTTCATCGTCTTGTGTTAATAAATCAATTTCTTCCATTGATATGGATGAAAAGCTATCGTGGTTTTCTGTTTTCATTGTTTATTTATTTATTTATTTATGATATTTATATTATTTGATAATTATATACTTTTCTATAAAAAAATCAGAAGTATAAAGAATTTGTTTTTCTTAAATAATATTATGTTATGTAATTATTATAAAATATAAGGGTAACAATGTAAAATAAATTATTTTCCGAATTAAGTGGCTATTTTTATCAAACATACATTTACATTCAGTACTTGATTTTCAGTAAAATATCAAACAGTTTTTAAAGTTTAAATTCAGCACTTATGATATTCAGTATTAAAAATTTAGTACTATATCTTTCAGCACTTATAATTTTCAGTTTTATCAAACAAAACCTTAGTTACAAATTACAATTGTAATTGTTTGCTTCCCTCTCCAACTTTTCTTTTGTCAATTTCCTTTTCTTTCATCTCCTCCCTCCTCCAATCTCATAATCCTACTGTTTTTATGTTTTATTTGAAAATTTTACATATGTAGAAAAGGTTTTAGTTAACAATTGTTACCAAGGTCAATGCACCCCCCCCCCCCCCGCGGCGGATCTACGATCCTGTTCGATTAAACCAGATTGCGTTATGTTTGAGTTAACGCGGGAAACATGATTTGGATGATGAAAAGCTGATCTTGAATTTGTCTTTAGTTATAAAAGGATTGAGATTTTTTTTTCAAAAGAAAACTATTGGCCGATTTAGAAAGGGGAATACATGACCAACTGATTTGGAGATTTGAAGGCAATCTAAGTTCCATGATCGTATTCTTCAGTTTAGCTTCAGTGATCCATGATGATCTTCGTTTAAGTATTTTCGATAGATCCGGTGCGGTCATTCCCCAAGATTTCGATTGATTTAGGTTTTCGCAGCACTCCAATAAGACGGGTGTCTACATCTTTGCGCACTTCCAACCTCTTAGAAAGTATACAAATTACTCATGTGCATACTTCCTGATAGCTTGAAAATGCAAAAATTTAAGAGGGGCAGCTGTAGACACCCGATTTTCATTAAAAATAATTAATCATTCATTTTGAACTTTGGTTCTGTTTCGTCCATTAGATTTCCCTTTTCCCATTGAATAGTTTCGTCCATTAGATTTCCCTTTTCCCATTGAACATTTAGAAGAGCATGTTGTCACTTAGCCTTCATCTTCATGGGATAATTTTCGTTTAAGCCATTCTACCATTTACTTTTGGGTTCAAGCCCAATTTTTTTTCTGTTCCCTCTTCTGATATTTAAGGTGTTGTTGTTGGACCTTTGATTCGGCCCAAAGGGCATTAATTTACTCTCCTTTTAGCATTGGCTATTAGGACTTTCTTTTGGACTATTTGGATTGGGCCATTTCGATAAAAAAAAATGCAAAGATAGAATCTCATTTTTTTAGTGTTACTAACAAGAAAAAATTAAAAAAAAAGTTACATAAGGGCCCCTTGCAATTTCTCCTAGTTTTTCCTCTTCGTTTTCTTCACCAATTTCATATTCCAGCTCAAACTTTTCCATCATGACCTGAAATAGAAGTGTAACAAGTAAAGCAACAATGAGTGTGCAGTTGTGATAAGTGCATAATTTACATAATTATTGGTGTTAAGTTTATCAATTTTGATGATTTAGTGCTTAATTTCCTTTGATTTTATTTTATAGGCTCAATTGAAGACTTTATGAAGAAAAGGGACCAAATTGAAGGAAAATAGAAGTTGGAAGCACAAATAAGGAATTTAGCCAAGTTGAATTGAAGTTAAAATTGCCGTGAAGATTTCTGGAATAGCCCGCGCGCGGGCAACCTTGCTTTTTGAAGCAGAAATTCCCCTGGGATAGGCCGCGCGCGGGCAAACCTTGGACGCGCGTGGGTGAGCCGATTTGGACCCGATTTTGATCAGTTTTTCTCCTTTTTTTGATGGGATTTCACATATTTTCAACCAATAATAATTATTTTCTACGAATTTTAGACCAATTAAACTCAGATTCCACTTATTTCTGGCCCCTTTAGGATTTATTAATTATTTTTATTTTTTATTTTATTTTTCCTATTTCTTTTAGGTTTAGAATTTTAACCCCTATATAAAGAGAGGCTTTGTACTTAGAATAACACAAGACAATTTTGGAGACAATTCTCTTCCACTTTCTTGAAGACAACTTTAGGGAGTTTTTCTTCCTCTCTTATGTTCTTTATTTATTTTATAATAGTTTATGTTGTTTTTATTTTCATGAGCATGAGTAGCTAAATCCCTAATTAGGGTTTTAGGTGTAGCCAATTGGGGATTAATTTGATTTTATGTTTTGAATTGATCTTTTTAAGTTGGATTTGTTTTTCTTGTTCTTCATACAAATTATATGCCTGGCCATCATATAGTTTATCTTAGGGATTGTGTCATGTACTGACGGGTCAAGCATAATCTGTGCACTAGAAAAACAAACAGGTTAGACTGGGTCAGACATGAATCTTAGGCTAATTTGATAGATTATTGATTACTTGTTCTTAATGAATCTAGTTAATTAGGTTTACATCGACAGATAGTAAATTTGATTAATTAGGTATTCCTGTGGAGACTTGATGGAGCGCATAGGTAATTTAGAGTAATCCTATTTCAACTTTGCATCAATTCAATTCATAGGTTAATTATTGATTTCCCAATTAGGTGAAACCTGAAGCCCTAATGATACGAATCTAGTTGTGTTAGATTCAAATCTAGCCTTGAATATCTATCAAAGTCGACTTGAACTTCCTCAACTTCTAGATGTGTATGTCGATGACCTTCACAAGGTGAATCTTCTTCTTTCGTCGGCCCAAAGTCTCCAATTAGACCTGCAATTGTTAACTCTAGAACACAAGATTCACAAACAATCAAGTATCACAACTTAATTGTTTGCTAGGACTCTACAAGATTGAAGAACCCTAAGTTTTGCTCAAAATAGAACAAAGAAGCTAAGATAATCAATTTGGGTAAAAAACCTCAATTTTATTAATCAACTCAACTTATGTTTACAAGAGGGGTTTGGTGCCTTTATATAGGCATAGGGTGATGCCCTAGATCTAGAAAAATAACTTAATTTTCGTCCAAATATATGGCCTAGGGTAAAACTAGTCCAAACCCAACTAGGAAAAGGAAAAAAAGACATAATTAAACAAGGATTGGACTTAGTCAAAAAGGCCCAACCCAAATAACATCCAAACTTAAAAATAAGCTAATTAAAGATAGAATAAAGCCCACAATGGCCAAATTACAACTCTAATGACCTAATGCTCATCGATTTCAAGAAGAATGCACAACTTGGAATCGATGGAAATATTCCTTTGTTGATGATCTCCAATGGGCTTCAAATGATCTCCGATGGCTTTAAATTCTTCAAGATGAACTCTAATGAGGCCAAATAAAGCTTCCTTGAACCTTTTAGCTCTTACCCTTGTCATTGGGCCTAATGGCATCTTTAATGGATCAAATGGCATCTTAGACAACTCCGATGAGCTTGAAACCAACTCTGATGAGCTTGAAACTTCTTCCTTAGCATCTTCAAGCTTCTCCAAGCCTCCTTGCCGCATATGCACATCCTCTCCATGATCTCCATTGGGCTCTTCAAGACCATGATGAGTCCTTGGCGCATCACCTAAGCCTTTTAATTATTGTTTTCACAATCTTATTTAATTCTCTGCTTTTATAAGTCAATTGCTATTAGTTTTTAATTGTCTTGATAATTTCCTTCTTTGGTAGAATTAATTATAATAGAAATTAATTGTTCTCTGTGGGTTCGACTCCTGGAATACTTTAGGATTTATTACTTCAACTGACTCTGTGCACTTGCAGCTTTGGTACATCAAGTTTTTGGCGCTGTTGCGGGGAGCACTTTAATTTTTATTTTTAATTTGTTCTATCTTTTATTTTATTTCGTTTGATCTTCTCTTTTCTTTGGTTTTAGGCTGTGTATGACAAGGGCAACCACTTCATCTACTGCTCTTGTTCCATACATCCCTGAAATTGAGAAACTCTGCAAATTCAACCGAACACAAAACAAAACTTGAAAAGCAAAAGCAAAAAGAAATCATGGCTGATGATCAAGTTGTTGATACCAAACCTATGGGCCAATATGCTCTCCCGAGTATTACCAATGCTCAGACTAGCATAGCCAGACCCACCATTCAGGCTCAAAATTTTGAGATCAAACCAGGCCTCATCACAATGGTCCAACAGAATCCTTTTGATGGCAGAACTACTGAAGATCCTTTGCTGCATATAACGAATTTCCAGGAATTTTGTGATACGGTAAAGAATCATAATGTTACCAATGAAGCAATTCGTTTACGTTTGTTTCCTTTTTCTCTCAGGGACAAAGCGAAAGCTTGGTTGAATTCCTTTCCTCCAAGCCACTTCAAAACATGGGATGAGCTTACCACAACTTTTCTGACAAAGTACTTCCCACTTGAGAGAAGCAATAAGTTGAGAACTGACATCACTAGCTTCAAGCAACGTGACAACGAAACGCTTCATGATGCTTGGGAAAGATTCAAGGATCTGCAACGAAAATGTCCACACCATGGAGTTCCAGATTGGTTATTGGTACAAACTTTTTATAATGGTCTTTTATCTCAATGTAAATCCAATTTAAACTCTGTAGCAGGTGGTGCAATAATGAGGAAACCTGTAGCTGAAGCACTGGAATTGATGGAAACTGTGGCATCCAACAATGAAGAATTTTATGGGGAAAGGGATGGATCCAAGAGAGGTTTGCATTCAGTGGATAATGTTACTATGCTTAATGCTAAACTTGATTCTATTGTTACCTTGTTGAAGAAAGCTAATATTAATGCTATCTCTAACCCCTCTAATACTCATGTAAGTTGTGATAGTTCTGAGTGTACACAGTTAGAACAGGCTCAGTTCGTGGCTAATACTGGAAGGCAGCAAAACAATCATTACTCCAACACTTACAATCCAGGGATGAGAAATCACCCTAATTCTTCTTGGGGGGGGGGGGGGTCAAGGGGCTTCTTCTAGTATGTCTATGGGACAACCTGGATTCCAACAGCATGTGCAGCAACAACCATCACAACCTCAACCATCTCCTTCAGACCAAAGACTTGAGAGACTAGAAAAGATGTTCATGCAGTTCATGTAGAAAAATGAGGCTACTACACAAATAGCACAATCAAATCAGACCGCCATTCGAAACCTTGAGGTGCAGGTTGGTCAGTTGGCTAAGCAGTTAAGTGAAAGAGGTAATGGTCAATTCCCTAGCAATACTGAGGTGAATCCTAAGGAAACAATCATGTCCATTACACTCTGCAGTGGTAAGGTGGTTGAGCCTATTAATGAAGAAAAGAAAAATGAGGAAAAAGCAACCCCACCTGAAGTCACACCTCCTCCTCTTTATCCACAAAGATTAAAGCATAATAAGTTGGGAAAAGAGTTTGACCAGTTTTTGAGCATCTTCAAAGAACTTCTTATGAACATCTCGCTTATTGAAGTTTTGGCACAAGTTCCTTCTTATGTTAAATTCCTTAAGCAGATTCTGTCCAAAAAGAGGAAACTTGAAGAATTTGAAACAATTGCACTTTCTGAGGAGTGCAGTGCCTTGATTCAAAATAAGCTTCCACCAAAACTCAAAGACCCAGGGAGTTTTTCTATACCTTACACTATTGGTTCTTATGAAATTAATAAAGCTTTATGTGATTTAGGTGCAAGTATCTCACTTATGCCATTGTCTCTTGTTAGGAAGCTTGGAATAGAGATGAAGGACACTAACATTACCTTGCAATTGGCAGATAGAAGTGTCAGGTATCCTGAAGGCATTATTGAGAATGTTCTACTTAAAGTGGGTAAATTCTATATCCCTGTGGATTTTATTGTGCTTGATATGGAGGAATGCATAAAACTTCCTGTGATTTTGGGTACACCTTTCTTGCGCACTGCTAGAACTCGTATTAATCTAGAAAAAGGTACCATAACATTTAAGGTGTTGAATGAGAAAATTACTTTTAGTATTTTTGATGATTCACAATATCCAATTTATGGAAGTTGTTCTTGTTCTTGCATTGATTCTAGTGACAATTTAGTTACTAATTATTTTGAGAAAACTTCTAGTTTGGATTCTTGTGTTAAGGTACTAACAAGTGCAGGCCAAGATGAAACTATTGGAGAGGGAGATAAGAAAAGTGTTTCACCACTTGATAATTGTCCATTCTTTGAGCTTAATGACCAAGTACAACAAGAAGATTTTGGACAAAATTGCTTGATGCCAGATCCTCCTATTAATAAGCCCCTTGATCTTGAACCCAATTATTTTTCTTCTTATTTGGATTATGATTTTATTTAAACTAATCAACCAAATCCGTCTTGCTTGTCTGAATTTGTAGGTGAGAAAAAAAAAATTTCTAGGAGAAAATGTTTATGACAAAGCTCAAACTTATAAAGATGAAATTGGATGGTGGCCTCCCAACCACTATTCACCCTATGGCTATGTCGAAAACATGAATGAGTTGCTCTATGATGATAATTGTTATTCGAGAAGTGCAAACTCTCGATTTTGGGATCCTGGAGAGTAGCAACATAGCTCCGTCGAGCCATCAACGTTAAACAAAAGCGCTTCTTGGGAGGCAACCCAACATCTAACTTATTTTTATTTTAGTTTTTATGTTTTCTTTTAATTTAATTCTACTAACAATTTTATTTTCTTTTGTTTTGTAGGTATAATTGCATGAGTGGAGTCAACACCTTCACATCACCTTAGCATCGACATAGGGGAGTTTCCTTTACTCTCTTTTGAACTTTATGTTATCTTTTTATGATATAGTTTCATGTTTAAATGTGAGGGAGGGTGTTTGTTGCATTTATAATTTTATTAAATCTTTATTTTTCTCTCAACATTGAGGACAATGTTGTTTAAAGTGTGGGGGAGAGGGTAAAAAATTGCATTTTTGTTTTTATATTTTTTTCTTTTTTTGTTACATTTTTTTATTTGCATGCATTGCATTTGCATTAAGGCATATGTTAGGAGTTCCTATTCCAAATTTTCAAATTTTTTTTTTTGGTTTTGGCTAAGAATTTCTAGAGTTGGATATCATCAATAGTGTCATTATTTTAACTACTTTTACAAATGGTTGCCAAAGTTTGTCAAATGAAGATGATGCTTGTCAATTGGGTACAAAATTTAGTTTTTGCTACTTCTAGAACTTGTGTCGAATCTCTTCGAGACTAATTTGGATTGTGGTATGAATGGTTTGGAATGTATATGTATTGTGTATGGGGATGACTAAGGCGTTTGTTTGGATCGTTAGTGCCTTAGGATGCTTACCCTTTTTACATTATCTCTAGTAGCCCTTTGTTGCCTTTATTAAATATATTTAGCCTTTTTCTTAGCTTAACCACATTATCCCAAAGAACCTTGAGCCCGAAAAACAAGTTTTACCCTTATTCATGAATTAGTAAGAGCATAACTTATTGATTTTTAGTTCTAATGGATGGTAGAAGGCTAAAATTCTTGAGTCTTATTGTTGATTTCGATTCTTAGTGCTTAATGTTATGGATTGATGAAGAAAGATTGAGAACAAAATAAGTATGGGGGAAACTAGTGGAATGTGAAAGTGAGATGGTGGATAGTGAAGTGCCTAAAATAATTGTTGAAAGTGAGTTGTTTCCAAATAAAAGGGGAGAAGAGATATCTAAGACATTGTCCATCTGGAAAATGAAAAAAAAAAGAGAAAAAAAAGTGAAAAATGGAACACTACAAAAGAAATTGGCACTTTGTTTATGGAAGATAGGAAAATTTGTAGAATTAGTGGAGTTATGATGAAGGAAGAGCTATCACAAGATTAAATAAGCTCTTGATTATTTGATGAAATAGTTATGCTCTACTTAATTCTTGAATACTTTGATTTTCCTTATCCTTTCTTTCTTAACTCACTGTCCCTTGGCCTCATTACAACCCTTATAAAGACCTTTCGACTCATACACATGCGTATATATTTGGTTTGTGGTTTGATATGGTTGTAGTGGAGATGTAGATGAGATACAAGCCTATGGTAAGTAGCTCTTAAAAATTGTTTTCTTATTACTCTTTTGAGGCAAATGATTTGGATGATGAACTAACCATTTGTGCTTTACTTTTGTTAGATAATGATTTGTTTTGAGAAGTATCCAACCCTTTGAAGTTTGCAACCTACTTTACTTAAATTAATTTTTGAAAATTGTTCTTAAATTGTTTTTGGAACTAACTTTCATATGTAGCAATGTTTGTGGGTATCGATAAACCCTCAGGAGACTATAACTCCTCCACTATGGTTACATAGGGGATTAAAGGCTTGCGTCACGTGCTAAGTGCCACCGTACACCTACGAAACTGAAATCAATACCATGTTTTAGGTTTAGTTTTAGTTTAGCTTGCTAAGGGACTAGCAAGAACTAAGTGTGGGGGAATTTGATAAGTGCATAATTTACATAATTATTGGTGTTTATTTTGGTGTTTATTTTATCAATTTTGATTATCTAGTGCTTAATTTCCTTTGATTTTATTTTATAGACTCAATTGAAGACTTTATGAAGAAAATGGACCAAATTGAAGGAAAATAGAAGTTGGAAGCACAAATAAGGAATTTAGCCAAGTTGAATTGAAGTTAAAATTTCCGTGAAGATTTCTAGAATAGTCCGCGCGCGGGCCAACTTTGGCCGCGCGCAAGCAACCTTGCTTTTTGACGCAGAAATTTCCCTGGGATAGGCTGCGCGCGGGCAGACCTTGGACGCGCGCGGGTGAGCCGATTTGGACCAGTTTTTCTCCTATTTTTGATGGGATTTCACATATTTTCAACCAATAATTATTTTCTACGAATTTTAGACCAATTAAAGTCAGATTCCACTTATTTCTGACCCCTTTAGGATTTATTAATTATTTGTAATCTTTATTTTATTTTTCCTATTTCTTTTAGGTTTAGAATTTTAACCCCTATATAAAGAGAGGCTTTGTACTTAGAATAACACAAGACAATTTTGGAGACAATTCTCCTCCACTTTCTTGAAGACAACTTTTGGGAGTTTTTCTTCCTCTCTCATGTTCTTTATTTATTTTATAATAGTTTATGTTGTTTTTATTTTCATGAGCATGAGTAGCTAAATCCCTAATTAGGGTTTTAGGTGTAACCAATTAGAGATTAATATTTGATTTTATGTTTTGAATTGATCTTTTTAAGTTGGATTTGTTTTTCTTGTTCTTCATACAAATTATATGTCTGGCCATCATATAGTTTATCTTAGGGATTGTGTCATGTACTGACGGGTGAAGCATAATCTGTGCACTAGGAAAACAAACAGGTTAGACTGGATCAGACATGAATCTTAGGCTAATTTGATAGATTATTGATTACTTGTTCTTAATGAATCTAGTTAATTAGGTTTACATCGACAAATAGTAAATTTGATTAATTAGGTATTCCTGTGGAGACTTTACGGAGCGCATAGGTAATTTAGAGTAATCCTATTTCAACTTTGCATCAATTCAATTCATAGGTTAATTATTGATTTCCCAATTGGGTGAAACCTGAAGCCCTAAGCCTTTTAATTATTGTTTTCACAATCTTATTTAATTCTCTGCTTTTATAAGTCAATTGCTCTTAGTTTTTAATTGTCTTGATAATTTCTCATAATTTCCTTCTTTGGTAGAATTAATCATAATAGAAATTAATTGTTCTTTGTGGGTTCGACTCCTGCAATACTCTAGGATTTATTACTTCAACTGACTCTGTGCACTTGCAGATTTGGTACATCAAGTTGAATGGCACCTTCTTCACTTTGCATTTTGCATACATGAAATGGAAACAACCAATTTCAGCAAGTAGAAGAAACAACAAATACAAAAATGCGGATGCAAGGATCAAGCACATGCAATTGACATAATCTTGAGTGTTACTGTCGCAACGTGCGGGTCCGTGGTGCCGAACCCTACCGCTGATGACTTGGGAAAACTACCGAAATCTATGGGAGTCGCCACTAATCTTTTTTAACCTAGGTGTGATTAGCCTCCTATAAACTTATTAAGTCTAATATTAACCTAAGCTTGGAAAAGGTAACACTAAACCTAATAAACGGTTTTCTAACCAGAGTCTAAGGTTCGGGAGTCGGGTATACGTGGGGAAGGATTAGCACCCCACAACGCCCGTAAAAAAGACGGCACTGACTAGTCTAGAATTAACTATGGGTTTCTGTTATTGGTTGTTTCTATCTTTAAGTATTTTCATGCCATTAGGAAATTTTATTAATCTTTGACATTAAGCAAATAAACAAGTAAAAATGGATTTTGGATTTTTGAAATAGGAATGTTGGGAGTTGAAAGCGATGATTGAACCCCTCAATCAGTCTTTCTTTCCCGTTTATTATTTGTTCTCTTTTTGGATTCCTCATGAGAGGATTTTCTTTAAAACTTTATTCTTAAAACGACTCAATTTTAAAAACTTTGATAGGATCTTTCCCCAAGTTGAAAAAAACTTTAAAACTGGATGGAATCTTTCCCGCTTTAAAAAGACCTAAATTGAATGCTTTGAAAACTTGATGGGATTTTTCCCTAAATTGAAAACTTTAAAATCTTGATGGGATCTTTCCTTAAATTGAAAACTTTGAAAGAAATTCTTTTTGATTTTGAATTTTGAATTTTTTCTTAGGTTTTGAAATCCTTTTTATTTTTAATTTTGAAAGACTCAATTCTTTCTTTTTTGAATTTTTATCTTTGAAAAATTAAAAGAGACCAATTCTCAAGTACAAACTCTTTTTAATTTTGAAGAAATTTTTTTTATTCTATTTCAATTTTAATTTCCCTTTTTTTATTTTCTTTTAATAATTAATTGAAATTACTAAGTCTAAACCCTAGATGCATGAATGCACGTGATGCATGTTTTCCGGTTAAATGCAATTTTTACCAAATAATTATACGAGGAACACCATCCGGGCACCCGCCACTCATACTGGCTAAGACCCCCGTTCGGATATTCCAAGCCTTGGAAAGATGAATTAAGACCAACAAAGATTGTCTAAGCCCCAATTAATCAATCCATTAACAGATCGAATTTATTAACCTCACATGACATGGCATAATCAATAATAAGGAAGCATAAATATAGAATGTAAACATGAATACATACGAAACTTATTTTATTTCCTAAGTCCAATTTTAATCTCTTTTGAAGCAATGAGCCTATATTATATTGAAATTAAATTTTAAAAATAAAAAGTTAAGCCCAAACCTGCTCTAATTTTCATATTAATGTAAAATAAACAAACCCAAAAAAATGAAACACACAAGGGCCAAAACAAGATGTAAGTCCAAACATATCAATGAAACCCATATACACATGGAACAGGCCCAACGTAAACAAAAAACTAAAGGCCCAACAGAAGATATACAAAATAAAACCCAAATATATATATATATATATATATATATATATATATATATGAGAATAG